>JAAONU010000001.1:17918801-18228019 GCA_012932295.1 Cyclina sinensis | reverse complement strand
GAACATACATAGCCAGGACTTTTTCCTTTATCTCAGTGCTATGATAATTCTTCAAAAATGAGGATGTATTTGTTATATAATTGGGCCTGGTTAGGTGTGACAAAGCTTTGCATTTTTTCTTATTTAGAACATATGGAGAAATGTATTAACGTCATTTATACTTTGAAAAGAAAAACTATAACAGAGTGAAATTATTTTTGACAAAAAAAATTCTTATCAGACCCCAATTACTTTTCATTTTCTTTCAACTATAGTTTCATGATATTTCCCACCCAGATCTGTTCATCATGAAAAAACAACAACTCCTTCTATCAACACCTGTCTCAGTTGCACAATTTTATTTTTTACTCTCTTGTGTTCGTGTGGGGAGCATCCATCATTTTCAATGTACAGTCACATTTTCAATTACAGGAAAGAACTGCCATGTTTTCACTCTGATATTACAGTCACCAAATCCTGTTTCGTTTTGTACTTGCTTTTCAGCTCGTCTGTTTGGAAGAAACTAGAGCTATCACTAAATGTGATTAATACCCCCGCAAGACTGCTTTTGAACTGAGGAAGTTATTAGTATCTGAATACTTTGTACAAGAATTGAAATGAAGTTATGGTTGTGGGCAATTAAAGATAGTTGTGGTTCTTGTACACTGCATTTCCTGTTATTGTGCTTGACCATTGTATGAAGTTGCAATGAATTCCAACCAGAAGTTTTCAAGTTATGCTTCAGACAAGGAAAACCCAATAAAGGGCAATAACTGTGCAAAACTGAAGATAGAGTTATAGCTCTTATACACTGCACTTTCTGTCATTGTACTTGACCATTGTATGAAGTTTCATTGATTTCCAACCAGTAGTTTTCAAGTTTTGCTCCGTACAAGGAAAACCAACAAAGGGCAATAACTTTGTAAACAGTGAAGAAAGAGTTATAGCTCTTGTACAAGACATTTCCTGTCATTGTGCTTGATCACTGTATGAAGTTTCATTGAATTCCAACCAGTAGTTTTCAAGTTATGCTCCGGACAAGGAAAAACCAATAAAGGGCAATAACTTTGCAAATAGTGAAGATGGAGTTAAGATTCCTCTCATTGTGCTTGAATATTGCATGAAGGTGCATTGAATTCCCAACCATTACTTTTTCAAGTTATGCTCCGGACACGGAGAAATCAAGGGTTATAGCTCTGCAAATAGTAATAATGGAGTTATAGGTCTTGTCTTCTCACTTCCTTTATTGTGCTTGACCATTGTTGAAGTCGCAATGAAATCCAACCAGTAGTTTTCAAGTTATGCTCCAGACAGGAAAACAAACAGAAGGGCAAGACAAGGAAAACAAACAAAGGGCAATAACTATGCAAATAGTGAAGAAAGAGTTATAGCCCTTATACAATTGCACATCCACTCATTGTGTTTGACCATTGTATAAAGTTGCAATGAATTCCAACCAGTAATTTTCAAGTTATGCTCCGGACAAGGAAATCTAACACAGGGTAACTCTGAAATAGTGAAGATGTAGTTATGATTCTTAAACATTGACACTTCCTCCTCATTGTACTTGACCATTGTATGAAGTTGCATTGAATTCCAACTAGTAGTTATCAAGTTACTGCTCCAGACAAGGGAAACTAACAAAGGGCAATTACTTTGCAAATAAGGAAGATGGAGTTATGGCATTTGTACAATGCACTTCCTGTCACTAAGCTTGAACCATTGTATGAAGTTGCATTGAATTCCAACCAGTAGTTTTCAAGTTATATACCGGAAAAGGAAAACAAACATAGGGCAAATAACTGTGGCAAATAGTGAAGATAGAGTTAAAGGAAGCTCTTGTACATTGCACGTTCTTTCATTGTGCTTGACCATTGTATGAAGGTTGCATTTTGTTTATGGTTTCAGGTTACCGAAACGCGCCTAATATGTATGAAATTCTAAAATTGTGTAAACACCACTTTTGTTTTTATTATTTTTTTATAAAATATTGTCAATCAAATATTATACAAGCTCACATATTTCATAAGTAGCAGGCCTAACACATTTCTCACCCTTCATACGGATATATTAAAAATTAAAAAAGGAAATGAACATTATTTGTGTTCACGGGTGTCGATCAAATCTAGTTCGGAAGACCAAACTTCCTTTGTCACTAGGTATAACATGACTATTTAATAAATTCGTTCAATGTCAGAGGATTATCTGATTCTAAGAAAAGACAACCAGATTTTTCAATTTTTAATAGAAACGAATCTACTATATCTCTGGCTTTCAAGAAACCCACACAGCTCGCAAAAAAACTTTAGATCAGTGGACTCAAAGATTGCAGAGGGAAAGCCTTTTAAAGCTGGAAAAATGTTATAGCGAAGGTGTTGCCATACTTTTTAATTAATCATTTGCTGGAAATGTATCAAATTTCAAAGAAATAATTAAGGTAGATTAATATCACTAGATATAGAACTAAATAATTGGGAAGTTAGAATATTTAATATATACGGACCAAATAATGATAATATTGAACTTTTCAGAATTCTACATAAAGAAATTACAAATAATCCAGAAAAAAAAACTTTATTTTAGGTGGTGATTTTAACACTGTTATTGATATTAACATGGACAAGAAAAAATGGGAGATTAAACACACACAAAAGATGTAGGAATGAAATACATAATATTAATGAAAATAATGACTTAACTGATATATGGCGACTTTTAAACCCTAATAAACTACAATTCACGTGGCATTCTAACACAAAACCAATTATTTATAGTAGACTCGATTTATTTCTGATCTCTGATAATTTAGTTAATATAACAAAAAGTTGCAAAATAAAACCAGGTTATAAAACAGATCATTCTATAGTAGAATTATGTATATCCTTTTTTTAACAAAAACAGAGGAACCGGTTATTTTAAAATAAACAATAGTTTAATACTAGATCAAGAATATCAAGAAAGTGTCAGAAAAAAACTATTAAATAAACTGTGTATTTAAACAAAGATGCTAACCCAAATACTCTGTGGGAAATAATAAAAGGTGCTATAAGAAACCTTACTATTAAATATGCTAGTTATAAAAAGAAAAATGAAAATAAGTTAGAAGAAAATTTAATGAACGAAATTAACAAAATAGAAAATGATATTTTACATAATATATTCACAAACATTTTTAAAATAAAGTTAAACGAGAAACAAGAACAACTAGAAAATTTAAGACATAAAAAAGATACATGGATTAATGTTACGTGCAAAAGCTGAATATATTGAAGGAAATGAAAAGAATAGTAAATATTTTGCGAGCCTAGAAAAACGAAACGCAGAAAAGAAAACCATTCATAAACTTATTATTAACAACAAAGAAATCACAGATCAAACAGAAATCATCAATGAAGATGTTATATTCTATAAAAATTATATTCCAGAAGCAAATGAACAATTCAATATATAATTTATTTATCACAAACCATAAAAAATTAAACGAAGATGAAAAACTTATATGCGAAGGTCTATGAATGAAAACGAATGTTGGGAAGCGTTAAACGAGATGAAAAACTTAAAAAGCCCAGGATCAGATGGTTTGTCAGTTGAATTCTATAAATGTTTTTGGAAAGATTTTAAAAAATATTTCGTTAAATCTATAAATTATTCCTATAATAACGGTGAATTAACGCAGCTACAAAAACAAGGTATCATTACGTTAATACCAAAAGCGAATAAAGATACATCATTTATAACAAACTGGAGACCGATAAGTTTAATTAACATTGATTATAAAATTGCAACAAAAGCTATATCAAACAGGTTAAAAAAGTAATTGGGTCAATTATAGACAGCACTCAAGTTTGGTTTATTAAAGGGAGATTTATCGGAGAAAACGCAAGACTACTATTTGAAGTTATAGAATATTTAAGAATAAATAATAAACTGGGCCTTCTAATATTTGCAGATTTTGAAAAGGCCTTCGACAGTGTAGATCATGGTTTCCTTTGGAAATGTCTCAACTATTTTAACTTTGGTGATTCTTTTATAAAATGGACTAAACTTTTTTATAACATTATAGTAAGTATTATTCTAAACAACGGCCATCTCTCAGAACAAATACCTATAAGATGTGGGGTTAGACAGGGCTGTCCACGTTCATCTTTCCTTTTTCTAATATGCATTGAAGTTTTATCCAATTTTATAAAAAAAATGATGAAGGAATAAAAGTGAACAACATAGAAATAAAACAAACGCTATTTTCTGACGATGCAACCTTTTGCAATGATGGAACACAGAAATCTTTTGAAAAATTAATAGAAGTACTATCCAGTTTTGAAAATGCCTCAGGACTTAAACCTAATATACAGAAATCAACAATACTAAGAATTGGTTCTTTACGACAAACCAATATAGAATTTTGTCAAAATAAAAAATTCACATGGACATCAAATGCAGCAACAACTTAAGGTGTGATTTTTACTAATGATCCTGAGAAAAACCTAAAAGCAAACCTAGAACCAAAACTGATCAACTTTGAAAATTGCTTAAAACAATGGGAACACCGAAAATTGACATCACTTGGTAAAATTACAGTAATAAAAACATTTGCATTACCAAAACTTATCTTCCCACTAACAGTAATTCAAAATCCACCTAGGGATACGATCAAAAACATAATTAAAATTATATATAAATATCTTTGGAACAAAAAACCAGAACGAATTAAGAGAGAAATTCTTCAGCTAGATTATGAATATGGCGGATTGAAAATGATTGATATAT
The DNA here is from genome assembly GCA_012932295.1 of Cyclina sinensis. Taxonomy (NCBI): domain Eukaryota; kingdom Metazoa; phylum Mollusca; class Bivalvia; order Venerida; family Veneridae; genus Cyclina; species Cyclina sinensis. The sequence goes on along the minus strand of JAAONU010000001.1, from coordinate 18,223,273 downwards.
ATACAAATTTTTAAACACATTAAAACCTAGTTGGGTCAAAAGAATCATTGACAATATCAATAATGGTGCATGGAAATGTTTTTATAAAAACTTAATTGAAAATTATGGGGTAACAGTAATATTTGATAGCAATATAAATGAACAGGTAATCAAACAGATAAGCAAAGGCAACATATTTTTCGAAGATGTGTTAAATTCATGGAGTAAAATAAATTCCAAATCAACACAAAGCAAGCAAGTAAGAACGCAAATAATATGGAATAACTGCAATATAAAAAATGTTAATGGTACATTCTTTTACAAAGAATAGATGGAAAAAGGGATAAAATACTTAGAACACTGTTTTGACCACAGAAGTAATGAATTTTATACATTCGATGAATTTAAGTTTCTGTACAATGTGGATGATAATGATTTCCTTAAATTCCATCAACTAATATGAAGTATACCAAAACATTTAAAGTCGAAACTATTGAAAGAAACAACACAAAATGAAAGAGATGAAACTTTATTATCAAAACTACAAAAAAAATAAAAAAACAAACAAATTATTATACTCGTTACAATTGAAATGCATTAAAAGACCTGATATTAAAGCTGAAAAGAAGTGGGAACTATTACTGAATAATAATCAATTAGAATGGAATAAAATATACATCAATACCATTAAAACTACAATTGATGTAAAATTGAGAAGTTTTCAATATCGATTAATAATGCACAATATACCAGCAAATAGGTTTTTATTTAAATGTAAGTTAGTCAACTCTACACTTTGTAATTTTTGTAACAGTTTTGAAGAAACAGAGCATATATTCTGGAGATGTGATCAAGTACAAATTATGTGGAACAAGTTAATGAATTTCCTAAAAGAAAGAAATCAAAATGTTAATATAAACTTTCAAAATATATGCTGTGGTATATGTAAAACTGACAAAAATGTCAATGCACTAAATTATATAATATTCACCATGAAACATTATATCTATCTTATGAAAATAAAAAATAAAAAACCTATCTTTGAAAACTTTAAGACATATCTTTTAAAAAACACAGAATTAGAAAAAGAAATTGCCTTAATTCAGAACAAGAGCGAGCAACACAATAGGAAGTGGATATTTTTGAACTTATAACTTAACATTTGGCACATGATAAAAAATCACTAATTTTGTCTTTTAATATCGTTTTAGTATAAGCCTTAAAAATAACAATTCAATAGTAGCACATCGACACCCAACATGTCCTTTTCTTAAAGGGTTTTTTTCTCATATTCTTTTTCTCCATTTTTACCAGTTTTATTCTTTGTATTAAAAAAAATCTTATGTAGAGACTAACAAATGTACACGTTATAGATCGGATCACATATTATGTTAATATGTATATGTACGTTTCTATGCATGAGATTAATCAATAAATGAAAAAAAAGTTGCACTGAATTCAAACCAGTAGTTTTGAAGTTATGCTCCTGACAAGGAAAAATAACAATGGGCAACAACTCTATAAATAGTGAAAAAAGGAGTGATGATTCTTGAACAATGCACTTTTTCTCATTGTGCTTGATCATTGTTTGAAGTCGCAATGAATTCCAACCAGTTGTTTTCAAGTTATGCTCTGGACAAGAAAAATCAACAATGGGCAATAACTGTGCAAACAGTGTAGATGGAGTTCTGATTCTTGAACACTGTACTTCCTCTCACTGTGCTTGACCATTGTATGAAGGAAGTTGCACAGAATTCCAACCAGTAGTTTTCAAGTTATGCTCCAGACAAGGAAAACCAACAAAGGGCAACAACTCTTTAAATAGTGAAGAAGGAGTTATGATTCTTGAACACACTTTTTCTCATTGTGCTTGACCATTGTTTGAAGTCGCAATGAATATCAACCAGTTGTTTTCAAGTTATGCTCCGGACAAGAAAAATCAACAAAGGGCAATAACTGTGCAAATAGTGTAGATGGAGTTATGGTTCTTGAATAAAGCACTTCCTCTCACTGTGCTTGGCCACTGTATGAAGTTGCACAAAATTCCAACCAGTAGTTTTCAAGTTATGCTCCGGACAAGGAAAACCAATAAAGGGCAATTACTCTAGAAAGAGTGAAGAAGGAGTTATGATTCTTGAACATTGCACTTCCTCTCATTGTGCTTGACCATTGTATGAAGTTGCATTGAATTCCAACCATTAGTTTTCAAGTTATGCTCCGGACAAGAAACGGACCCACCGACCGCCCGAATAATCGACTGACCAACCACCGGGTGACTCCATATACCCCCCCCCCCCCAACTTCGTTTTGGTGTATAAAAATTCAAAATCCAGCTATCATAGTCACTGGGTCGGCGTCGTCAGCGTCATGCAAAAACTTGAATGAAGCTGATTATTCATAAACCATAAGGCTTAGAATTTTGATATTTAGTGTGTAGCATTGTCTAGTCAACCTCTACCATGGTGGTTCAAATCATACCCCCAGGGTCAATACAGGCCCGCCTCTTTGGGCTTATATTTAGTTATAAAGGAAAAACTTGGAAAAACTGCTTGACACAGAACATTGTTATTTGATGTGAGGCATCCTCAAGTAAACCTCCACTAAGATTGTTCAAGATTGTTCATATTATGTCCCTAGCTTGAAAATTAGCACCACAAAAGGTGTTACTTGGTTTTGCAGACTTATAATTATAGCAGAAAACTACTAATGGGAAAGCCTAGATCTTAACGGTGGGATGGTACATACTTCCCCGCCCCTATCGCCCCCAATATTTTTTTATTTATGTGTTGTTTTTTTTGTGTGTTAACCTCCCCTTTCCCAGACTCCACTTGAACCCACCCCCAACATTTTTTTAATGTTTCTTTTTTTATCGTAGGAACTTGCTCCCCGAAACACCCCCCTTCTCTTGAAAAAAAAAATCATCTTTTTTTTCAAATATCAGATATCTTTGCATGCGAACGTGGTCTGGTAGGAGTACAGACTGTACTGATATGTTCATTATGAACAGTTTCATTCATTAACTTCAGAACAGAAATAATGTGTACAGTATATTATTTTAAGTTGTTTTACTCATTAAAAAGTCTCGCCAAGTTTCTTTTCACATAACTCACTTTTAATGAGAGACTATTGAGACATGAACTAGCTAGAATGACGTTTTTCGTTAATTTTTCTTATAGGATGATTCTTCAGAATAATTTAACTCCTGAAAAAAAAGTATCTATAATGATTTATAGTGAAAACATAAACTGATATTAATGATAAACAAAGGTAAAAACGTGTTCGTTAAATGTTTCAGGTGGATCTAGGAAAGACTCTTACCTAGTAGGACTCAATTTTCAGAAAATGAAGAATTTAATTTGACAAAAATATTATTTATTTTCTTACTTAAAGAATGTGTTTATTTAGAGATCCAACGTAGTTCCATTTGTTTCACATTTGCTTTAAACGAGTTTTTTGCAAATGATACTTAATATCCACAAGGTGTGGGGATAGTTTTTTTTGTATCATATAAAAGCATGAAAGATGTGAAGTTCTTACAAGGAAATTTTAACTAATTGAAAGATAATTCATTTAAACGATAAAGACACCTGCCCCTCTTAAACATAAATTGATTAAAACAGTTTTTCCAAAACAAAACAAAGTCATCATTTCCTGCAAAGTATTACAAAAAGACAGAGAAAATGTAGACCGGAAAAACTCTTTGAACGATGTTTTACCTGATACTAATTTTGCCCGACATGTAAAGAGGAAATGATACTGATTGTGCCTATACGTAAAGACGAAATGTTATTGATTACGCCTGCATGTGAAGAGGAAATGATATTGACTGTGCCTATATGTAAAGAGGAAATGTTACTGATTATGCCTGCATGTGAAGAGGAATGAATGATTGAATGGAGTTTTATGGCCACTCGAAAAGTATGGCCATTTTAGGCGCAAATAATATTGTATAAAAAAGGACTAATAAGTAACTATCTTGTTAAAAAATGGCAGTGATTTAAAGTTCAAAAGTTGTCGATAGTATATAAAATAGGATGTAGTTAAAAGTTCTAATGTAAGGAAATAGAACGATTATATCTTGTTAAAAATGTTGATATCTTTTAAAAATTTAAAGATTGTCGGGCTGAACAGAACTAAACAGCTCATGCATGTTTTTTTTTTTTTTTTTTTTTTTTTTTTTTTTTTTTTTTTTTTTTTTTTACATTGAAATATCTATTTCATATTGGAGCAAAGTCCACATAGTCAATAAAAATGTGTTTAACTGTTATATCTGTAAAATAAGGAACACACTGTGGGACTGGTTCCCCTTTCAGAAGATGAGAGTGTGAAAGGTAAGAATGTCCAATACGTAGACGACAAAGGACAATTTCTTGTGAAGAGGAAATAATACTGTGGCTATACGTAAAGAGGAAATGTTACTGACTCTGCATATGAAGAGGAAATAATACAAATTGTGCCTATACGTAAAGAGGAAATGTTACTGATTATGCCTGCATGTGAAGAGGAATTGATACTGATTGTGCCAATATGTAATGAAGAAATGTTACTGATTATGCCTGCATGTGAATTGGAACTGATACTGATTGTGAATGTAAAGAGGAAATAAAACTGATTCTGCCTAATGTCAAAAGGAAATGATACTAATTGTGCCTATATTTAATAGGGATATGATACAAGTTGTGCCTACCAGAAAAGAGACCACCTGTTCTGAGAAAATGATACCGATTGTGCCCTCATGTAAAGAGAAAATCGTACTGTTTGTGCCCACAGGTAAAGAGGAAATCATACCGTTGGTGCCTATATGTAAAGAGGAAATGATACCGACAGTGCCTAATGTAAAGAAGAAATCACATTTTTGTACATTTATGTGAAGAGGGACTGATACTGATTTTGCCTACTTGTAAGAGTGGAAAAGAAAGAAATTGTGACTAAATGCAGAGAGGAAATGATACTTACTGTGCCTTTATGTAAATAAGGACTGATATTTAATGTGCCTACATGTAAAGAGAAACACAAAATTTCTGTTATCATATTTATGTTGATTCATCTTGCAAGCCTATAACTGCAATGTATGTACGTTCACGCCATCATCTTGGACAATTAAAACAAACCATTACTTCCTTGCATGAAGGTGTACTCTTGTTGTCTAGTTGTGCTATTCCATGCAGAAGGAAAACCTTTAAGAAATCTTTTTCTAAAATTGTCTCAAACCATCAAACACAGAGATCTGAGGAGTGGGTTGCAGCATTGTCAAGTGGACCTCTACCAAAATTGTTCAGTTTATGTTCCTCGGGTAATTAACTACGTTTTACATTTCTGTATACGACAAAAATAATAAAATTCTCTTTGTATGAAATCACGGGCCAAAGTTCTTAAATTTTGTACAAAGCTTGTATCTACCAAGATTGTTCAATCTTTGGCAATGAAGTCATTTTTGCTCCATATCCTCCACTTTATTGTGTATTGCATAGACAAATAAAAAACCATATTGCTAAGACTTCTAGCTTATGGTTCGTAGCATTATCTTGTAAACATCTACTAAGATAGTTCAAATGATGCCCCTTCATGCAGTCATCTATGCTTAACACAAATATTACAAGGACGAAATATGTACATTTGCCTGAGGCATTCTGTTGGATCACTACCAAAATGGTTCAAACTTTGCTCCTAGGGACATTTTTTGTTTTTAAAAGTTTTAAAAAACTCCTTATCAGACCCCATGACCGAGAATTCTGAGCTTGTGATGTAGTGTTGTACTAAAGACATCTGCCAATATTATTCAAATCATAACATATATGTCAAAACCGGGACCCTCCACCCCCACCACCCCTCCCCCTCAGGCCATATATGTTTGAAAATGCAGGTTGTTGAGTCTGCGCATTTGAAATTACAAATGATGACCCTGTGGTCAAAATTGGCAACACTTTTAAGGGCACATTATTTTTATTTGTTTTTATTGGGGTTTAATTTCAGTATCTACCACTTTTTGCTCATATCTCAGTGGTCAGTCCACCTTACAAGTGTTCCTGGGTATCCAACCAGTTTACTGACCAATTTCTCCACAAGCAACTGACTACTTTTTAACTTCCTCACTTGAATCAGAGGTGAGGGATATATTACCTTGACAGACACCTTGTCTGAGATAAATTATCAGAGAAATGTATCCTTTCCTGGCGGAGTCTGAACCAAGAACCTCTGGACTGACCATAGGATGTTCTACCAATTGAGCAAATGGGGTCCATCACTTGTTTTTAAAGCACTGAGCTCTGATATATAAAGCAACAAATGCATATTTCCAGTAGAAATATCATAAAATATTTTTCCTGAGCTACTTTAAACAATTTTATAGTTTTTTAAGAAACACATGTAGGTATTCTGATTTCCAGGAGTACAAGAGAAAAAGCAACAACTTTGAATTTAGATATTTTATTCAACATAATAAAATATAGCATTTTCACTCAGAGGTTTTCTGCTTATTAGACAATTATTACTATTCTTTATAGTATAGAATTATTAATACAAAAAAGTAAAAAAAATCATACAATAATGAATATTTCATTCTAACACCATCTGCAATTTGCCAACAATAAACAAAGAAGTAACTGAGCGTGATATATCATATAATTATATAATAGCACACTGAATACAAGCGCGCGCCAGCTGATGTCACTGGAAACTAGTTTTGGCTGTTCTTATTTGTCATTGTAAACCAATATTTTTTTTTAAATATATTTATCAGTGAAATATTGTTATGGACTTAAGTATCTTCTTTGATGTTCATCTATGATAAAATTATAGATATTTGTTTAAACATAAATTATTAACTAATAAACTGGAATAGCCAGACAGAGACAATATCCATAAAAAATGGCATGATAAATTAATTACTATGCATCTGAATTCAACACCATGCTATATTTGACGGTAGACCACTCAAACTTAAAATCTATTTCCTAAGTAAAACTTTTATCAATAATTCTAGAAAAAGAACTTTACATAAAATTAATGTCTGCAATTAGCAGCTTAATTCTAAGGATAAAGTCTATGACAGGGCAAATAATTAGGATAACTGTCAATGTAGTACAACTAACCGATAGTTGCGTTGGTAGCATAAGTTTATTCATACTAGACCAAGAGATATTATTAACCATAGCAGGATGTTTTGTCACAGCATGTTATTTACTTGAACATAGGTTTCCGAAGTCTTTTTCCAGTCCTCTTTCTACAACAGCCTTGCCTCTCATTCATAGCATGTTACCTAATGTATTGACATTCTTCAGTTTCAAACACATACCACACTGAGATATTTCCTTAAATGTCAAGTGCTAAGTGATATTAAGTAATACGTAACTCTGAGATATAACATTCTCTCTTTGTCTGTAACCTAGAAACTACTGGTTAAGTTGCAAAAACTTTATTGTTCAAAGACATCTTGACAGTTTTCGATGCACCTGTGATATTGGCTGAACTTATCACTTCCTCCTTTTATAAGAATATGTTTTCAGATCACAGCTACATGTACTTCTTTATTAAATTGATCTAATGCTTGTGTTACGCAGCGGGGATCTTCCAGTTTTGCAAGAGATTAGATATTCAGATCTATGATTATGAAAACTGCTTTTCCTGGTGAATGTCTGGCATCTTTCAGGATTTCTTGGTCCCGAAATTGTAACATGTATGCAAGTTTTCATACAGGTAAAGGGAATGGGATTAGGGAAACAAACAAAACCCAAATAACAAAATTATCAATGAAGAGGCAAATCTAATATTTAAAAGATTACATTTTCTTTAAAATCATGTAAAATTTCAATGTAAATGAAACTGAATTAATAATTATCTGATGTCAAAGTGTCAACCTATAAACTATTAGTCTTTATATGCCAAGTTTTGTAACACTTTGGTGGGTAGCCTTTCATTACAAATGAACACTTCCTAAATCCTACTTGCTAAAGAAGAAATGTTTGAACAGTCATACTCTCTTCTTTAATTATCAATTATTTTTTATCTTACAGAAAATGAACCAATAAAACAGATAATTTATTATACAGCATATTTTCGATTTACTGTACAGCATGTCCATTTAAGATTGCAAAGCTACAAATTCAACCTGGAGCATTCAACCCAACAAAATTTCACTCTAGGTCAATGTCCTGTCAGAAAAGCAGCATTGAAATACATGAATTATATATATGACACTGCAGACCATTAGGTATGACCCTAGATAAAACTGATTAGAAGTCATCTCAGGATAATTTATACAAGAACTAATTAAGTTCATTGAACATGGCAAATGGCCAAAACATGATAAATAGAGGATATTTGTTTGTTTTCTTGGAAGATGAGAATTTATTTCATCTCGTGAACACCATATGTGATATTTTCACGAGTGGCGCAGCCACGAGTGAAAATATCAACATATGGTGTTCACGAGATGAAATAAATTCCCATCTTCCACTAAAAAACAAACAAATTTTCTTTTTATTTTATGCCAACACGTCAAAAATGGGTTTTTTATGATATTTTTAATCAGGGCCTTCAATAAATTCCCCATGGTTAGCCCCAAATCAGTTAATGCGTACTTTGGTTATTCCGCACAAAAAAGTGCAGACAATCTCCAATACATATGATAACTTTACTTCTGCTGCAATAAACTGACTACACTTTCATCAAATAACATTTATTTTTGTCTACACAGTTTATCAATATTTATTGAATTTTTGCCATACATACTTTAATTATAAAAGCGGATTAATACCGAGTAATATTCAATCAATTGAATTGAAAGTCGGCCATATTGGATATTGTCCATGTGAGTTATGTAAACAAATCAGACATTTTAAATAATTTATGGCGAATTTCGTCATTGTTCACAACTAGTTAGGCTCAGTAATTCAATATTATAATTGGATTTAACAAGGTAAATAAATTTCACTCGCTGTCACAGTCTGAAATACAGCGGATTCTCTTGTGGTGGGGAAATTCCTGAAGTTTCATCAAGCAGTAGTTCCGGCACAAACAGTGTATTATCAAAATGGTAATTAACTGATTCAAAACAGTGTATTATCACTTTTATCTCACTGATATTTCCCTATATTTCATTGGTAGGCATGAAATAAATTCAAGACATTCTTCAAGTTAGGCTATTCCATTTTCATTCATAACATCACTGTGATATGGGGTTACATTATATGGGTAACACACTTGTAATTCCACAAGAATTTTCACCAAGAGAGCTCATTAAACACATCAAGGGATTTCAAAAACAAATCCAATGTTGACAGAAAAGGTTCACTGGCCTGGAATTGTCAATGAAATTGAAATTGAAACTTTAATCAGAATTTACTATCAGTGCCAGCTAGTTTCTAACCCTCCCAAGCAACCTCAAATCACACCAGAAGTTACCTGAAGCACCTTGGCAAAATTTAGGAATTGATCTCACAGCACCATTCCCTGGTGGAGAAAACATCTACTACTCACTAACTGGAAAATGAAAAATATCATGGAATCAGTCCCTTCAAAAGCTATCACTTAAAGGCTCTATCTCTGTGTGAAGCTTCCATAAAGTCCCTCTTTTGCTCTGAACACAAAAAAAATCAATAGAGGGAAATAATTACAAAAGTAAATAAGGAAGAGTTATGGTTCTTGCACAGTGTACTCCACCACACCAAGTTCTATCTACTGACAAAGTTTCAAGTCTGTGGTTTTTATAGTTTGAGTAATTGTACAGAAAAAAATTATATACAAAGATGGTACTGTGACCTTGACCATCAAGTATAAAGGCCTTGCGCATGACACACTATCTTATCAAGGTCAACAAAGAGCAAAGGTATTTGAACCTGTGTCTTGCAAGTGACCTGCTGTCTCATCAAGGTATTTAAAAATTCTTTTATGTATGGATCAGTTATGGCCCAGACAAGCCAATCAGTCCACTTAAGCTGTCACTGTGACCATGTCCTTTGAGCTATGATTCAAATGAACAAGTCGATGCATGGAGGAGAGACTTGCTGAAGAATCAATGTTCACAGCATTGGTATGTTATTTTATAATAAAAAACTAATTTACAAAGTTTGTAAAGTCGCAAATAATACACAACCACTACCAACAATATACTACTATAAGAGATACATAATGCTCTGGAACAAATGAACAACATAATATATACACTTGGACAGTATCAATTAAATAAACTACTTCATCTTAACATATTTTCTTCTAAAAAACAATAACATTAATTGGTGTCAAGGAGAATAAAATCTTAGGTAAAGAAAATGTGTGCTCAGATGGAAAAGATGCCTAAATGGGATCATTCACCTTGTAAGGACTTATGGTACAAAAGCTAAAATTCAAAAGACAAAAACAAAATTCAATCATCAGTGAAAATCTGAATATAAATGGACAGGAAAGTGTGCTAAGGGAACACATTATGCTTTTTGCTAAGTGTCAAGACAAATGGAAATGACCACTGTTACTTGCTGAAACCTTCAGGAGAGCTGATGACAGCTACTAGAGATGTCTGTCACAGTCATACATGGAAGAAGAAGTATCAGCTATGCTGTGATTAAACTGTGTGACAAAGCTGACACTGTAACAGCTATGCTGTGATTAAACTTTGTGACAAAGTTGACACTGTATCAGCAATGCTGTGATTAAAATGTGTGACAAAGTTGACACTGTAACAGCAATGCTGTGATTAAACTGTGTGACAAAGTTGACACTGTAACAGCTATGCTGTGATTAAACTGTGTGACAAAGTTGACACTGTAACAGCTATGCTGTGATTAAACTGTGTGACAAAGTTGACACTGTATCAGCTATGCTGTGATTAAACTGTGTGACAAAGTTGACACTGTATCAGCAATGCTGTGATTAAACTGTGTGACAAAGTTGACACTGTAACAGCTATGCTGTGATTAAACTGTGTTACAAAGTTGACACTGTAACAGCTCTGCTGTGATTTAACTGTGTGACAAAGTTGACACTGTATATTAAATAAGGAACGATGCTTAGTTTTAACTGCTTTTTGCCAGGGTTAAATTTATGTGTTCAGTTTTATGCATTAAATAAGAACAAAAATCATTTCATTAGTTTTTTGTTGTTTTCTGCTGTTTTTCTTGTCTTTCTTTTTGCGCAAACGATGTGATAAGTTTCAATCCATTTCCTTTTATACTTTTCAAATTATTCTCTGGACAAGAGTGTGATGGACGGAAGGAGCATAAAAATATGGACAACATTCTTATGGGGTAGTTTTGGTGAGCATTTTCTGCCTAGTAAATGCACTTAAAAGCAAAGAGTAGGAAATTGGGAAATGAAAATTACATTAATTCCTTGAAGATTTTCTGCAGCCAGAACCAAGAAATTGCTTTAAAGGCTGCCATATTTCACAGCAAAGAGAAGAGTGAGACCTCTCATAATATAAACATATCACTGGATAAGGCAAGGATCAAAGTGGCCCATTGTAGTTGTAAAGCTGGGTAATATATGTGCTCAAATAAATAAGTTTGATTATCAGTAAGCCGATGTGCAGCATTTATATGTGCGTCTATTTTCAACTTGGCAAAAGTGCTTTTACTGCTGTGGGTTGGGTAAACATTTGTTAAATACCATGAAAGGAATGAGTAGATGCAATGATTCATAGATACAGAAAGATGTGTACTGGTGTACCTAAATTCAGTATTAGGTATTAAAACATGTTATCTCAGCTTTTTATCAACAGAACTTCTGGGTTGTGTGCACATTTGCTGGGTTACAAACTGAATTTTGGAAGGTCTGGTTGAGGTGCCAGCACAACCAGCATGTTCATCTGTACCAAGTCAGTGGGAAAAAGCTAGAGGAACTCACATTCAGTCAGATCCAGTGTCATCTTTTTTGCTGTCACTATCAACTAATGTATCAACTAAGAGTAGACCCATCATATTGGTCTGCATAGATAAAAGGCTGGTGACATTAAGTGAGGTTTTCAATGTTTTCATTACAAAATATTTCACGAGAGAAACAGACCAATACATGTTCTTCAGAAATTTTATAATGATATATCATTAGCCAAACAGTCAAACCCAAGGAACATTTCATAAATAAAAAATCCGTTGTCAGTTTCTTCTTCCTTATAATAATTAACTAAATATGATGGTAAGTAATTCAAAAAAGAAACAAGAAGGCCATGATGGCCCTAGATTGCTCACCTGAATACTTAGTCTTTGGGTCTGCTGTTGAGAAAACATCAGAACCTATTTTAAGTTTCTCCCTATATAAATCTATATGAATTCAAGTGAACCCCAGGGTTGACCAATTTTCACTAAAGGGGCATAATCTGAATGAACTTGGTAGATAACCTCTAGCTGATGCTTCATTAAAATTATCTAAATTCTAGGCTTTGTGGTTTCAGACAAGATGTTTTTATGAAGTTTTGCCTATATAAGCATGTGTAAAATCAATCGACCCCCAGGGTAGGGCTAAATTTGACCCCAGGGGCATAATCTGAACAAACTTGGTAGAGGTCCACTAGACAATGATATATACCAAATCTTACAGCTTGTAGATTCAGACAAGAAGGTTTTCAAAGTTTTCCAATATAAGCCTTTGTAAAATTAACTGACACCAAGGGCAGGGCTAAATTTGATCCCAGGGGTATAATTTGAATAAATTGGTAGAAGTCTACTAGACAATGCTATCTACCAAATCTTAAGGCCCAGGGCCTCGTGGTTTCAGACAAGAAGATTTTCAAAGTTTTCCCTATATAAGCCTATGTAAAATCAATTGACACCAAGGGCAGGGCCAAATTTGACCCCAGAGATATAATTTGAACAAACTTGGTAGAGGTCCACTAAACAATACTACCTACCAAACCTTAAGGCCCAGGGCCTTGTGGTTTCAGACAAGATGATTTTCAAAGTTTTCCCTATATAAGCCTATGTAAAATCAATTGACCCCCAGGGCAGGGCCAAATTTGACCCCAGGGGCATAATTTGAACAAACTTGGTAGAGGTCCACTATACAATGCTACATACCAAATCTTTAGGCTCAGGACCTTCAGGTTTTAGATAAAAAGATTTTCAAAATTTCCTTATATAAGCCTATGTAAAATCAAATGACCCCCTGGATGGGGCCAAATTTGACCCGAGGGGTATAATTTGAACAAATTTGTTAAAGATGCCACTAGACAATGCTACACACCAAATCTTAAGGCTCAGGGCCTTGTCATTTCAGACAAGAAGATTTTCAAAGTTTTTCCTTTCTGTTGCCATAGCAACCAGAGTTCTTGATAGAATTCAATTCTTTGAACGACTTTGGTAGAGCTTCATGCAAGGAATATCCCAGGCATGTTTTATCAAAGTTGGCTTAGCAGTTTAGGAGGAGAAGTTGTTCAAGTCAAATTGTTGACAACGCAAGACGCACGCCGGACAATCAATGATCCAAATAGCTCACCCTTAAGCACTCTGTGCTCAAGTGAGCTAAAAACATGATCATGATCTGTTCAAATAAGAATAAAAACAAACATGGTTTCAGTCACTGGATGTATAAGAAAGAACATCATTTCAATATTCTGAAACAAAAAGTTGGGTTTAGGTTAAACAGTTTTGAAATCCTGTAACAATTCTTCAGTTAGCCTGTCACTATGTGACTTAATTATTAAGTAAAGTTCATATAGTGAACAGAAGTATTTAAGAGAGTATGTGAGTCTAAAATAGGCAAAGTGAAATGTCTTCAGGATAGCATGTTTTCTAGGAATTTTAAGTTTCCAGTATTTTTGGAAAGCTAGTCTTGTTCTTTTATATATTTGCAGAAAAAACACTATTGACAACACTGAAACTGACTTCCTTTCTACCTTAAACAGTACTCCACTAGGATACCTAGACAACAACCCAGGTATATCAGTGCCAACAGAGGATGGACCCCAGCAATATTACTTTTGGCTACAGTACACCACTTGTCTATCAAATGGGTTGCTAAAAATAGATTAGCCAATCAATAATCGATAAAATTCCAGCCTGTTGCTAAACAACGGCCGTCCTACATTTACTCAGCAAGTGAGATGTTCAGATAAACTGAAAATATTAAGCAGTGTTGCACATAAACAAACTATGGTTAAATATGCAACTCTGACAGTCGTTATCTGGAAAGATTGACTGGTGGTGTTGAATTTATTCCATTTCTGAAGCCGAAACTGGTTGAGTGTCAGAGATGGATTAAGGCTTTTGGTCGACCAAATGATCAACTAAATATCCTTACAATTAAGAGTACTTATCACATCTATGTGTGTACAAAGATTAGTAATCTGAGTTATCAAGATGCTTTTTGTTTATATTTAACCATTACTCATTTAACATTTCACCATAGACAAACCCAATCCATAAACAGGAGGGCAAAGATGGCCCTTAAACACTCACCAGAGAATCATTGCACAAAATCATAAAAAATCAAAAAGCACGTAAGTAGGTCAAGGCCAAGATCATCCATGGTCAAAGATTTAATCTGAATGCAAAATTATCTAATGTTTCATTGTTGTAGCTGAACAGAAGGTCTTCTACAAATAGGCCCTGTGACCTATTTTTTATCCTGGATGGCCCATATACAATCACATCCTAGATTTCATCAAGACAAACATTCTGACCAAATATTAGGAAAATCCAATGGAAAATAAAGCCTCTATCACATACACAAGGTTTTTCTAAGATTTGACCCCGTGACCTAGTTTTTGACCCCAGATGACCCATATACAATCCCAACCTAGATTCCATAAAGACAAACATTCTGAGCAAGTATAAGGAAAATCGGATGAAAAATATAGCTTCTATCGCACACACAAGGTTTTTCTAAGATTTGACCCTGTGACTTAGTTTTTTGACCCCAGATGACCCATATACAATCCCAAGCTAGAATTCATCAAGTCAAACATTCTGACCAAATATTAGGAAAATCCAATGGAAAATACAGCTTCTATCGCATACACAAGGTATTTCTAAGATTTGACCCCGTGACCTAGTTTTTGACCCCATATAACCCATATACAATCCCAACCTAGACTTCATCAAGACAAACATTCTGACCAAGTGTCATAAAGATCCAATGAAAAATACAGTCTCTATCGCATACACAAGGTAAATGTGAACAGACGACAAACTAGGACAGACAGACTGATGACAGATGACGGACATCCAGCGATCAAAATAGCTCACCCTGTGCATTCGCTCAGGTGAGCTAAAAATGTAAACATCTGCATGCACATGGCAAAACATTGCATTATGTGGAGCAGTGATCAGTATCAGTTACCCATTTATTAGTATTTGTGATTGCATTGGTGTGTAATTTAAAAGCACTAGGATTTAATCCCAGGTTTCTACACATTGCTGAAAACAACTGTCTTACACCTGATAAGGTTAGTAATTACAACTTGATGATTATTTTGAAGTGTTTCGGTATTTATATTGTTAATGCTGCAGTAGTTTTGCGTTTTTCATAAAGTAGAATATTTATGCTTTTCAGCATTTTCCAGGAGAGCCTACACTTAAATACGTGCATAGGTGGAAAATGGGGCAAATCTGGTACATGTAATACAATATATCATAAAAAAGTGCATAATGCTTGTGAAACTTCTTAAAATTAACTTGCTCAGTTTATCCTGTTAAACTTAACTATGACAGTTTAGTCATATGTATGTGCATATTTATTACAGAAAATTAATGGTTGATAAATGGTTTCCACCGGTAATCTATGTTTACATTTTTTTTCCAGAGATTGTGTTAAGTTTGACAGAAAGAATAACCATACTCAAACAGAAAACTAACGTGATTATCTGTGATTGTGAACCTTTTTTTTAGCATTGACAGGAGTATAAACAAGAAAACTAACGTGATTATCTGTGATTTTGAACCTTTGTTAGCATTGACAGGAGTATAAACAAGATTAGCATTGACAGGAGAATAAACAAGAAAACTAACGTAATTATCTGTGATTGTGAACCTTTGTTAGCATTGACAGGAGTATAAACAAGAAAACTAACGTGATTATCTGTGATTGTGAACCTTTGTTGGCATTGACAGGAGTATAAACAAGAAAACTAACGTGATTATCTGTGATTGTGAACCTTTGTTAGCATTTACAGGAGTATAAGCAACAGCCATGTCTGACTATTGAAAAGAAGACTAGAGGACAAAACATTTCATCAAAACCACTTCGTTTAAGATGAAGCAAAGACAAAGAAGTGGGAGTTGGTGTGTTAGATCAATCATTGCTGATGGCTGAAAGAATGCTGAAGGCTGAATTATAAATATTTGTTAGACAACACTGCATATATTCATTCTTTTTTCAAACAGCACATGTTTTTGTTCTATTACAGGGTGTTATTGCTTTACTTGGGAGCCTTTCAATACTTTGCTAGTTGTGACATCGCATAGCAGTCATTGCAATAAATCATGTGGGTTATTTTTCTAATTTTTCAGTCGGTTTTGACAGTAATAATAATAACTTACTTTATGACAAATTTTTTTGCAACCAGTGGTTGCATCGCATTTCTTACACAATTTCACTATGTCGTTTTGTGAAATAAAGCATTTGTGGTTGCAGGGGAAATTATTCCTTTCTGCTTTTTACCGACATATGTTATTACTTACTGTTGCAAGTAGACAAGCAGTTTATTCCTTAAAACATTACCATTGTCCATCGTTGTTTTATGCAGGGGGGATTTCTTATATGCAATGTCTCTATAATTTCTGCAACGTATTGCATTTCTTTTAGACAAGGGAAGCAATTCCCCTCTGCAATGGCACTGTTTTATACCAGATAATGCATTTATTTTATTTGAAGCAGGGGGATGTACTCCCTCCTGCAGTGTCATTATATGATTTTAATTGACGCAGGGGGATTTACACCCTTCTGCAATGTCACCATTTTATTATAATAATGAATTTGTTTGACGCAGGTTTTTTTTTCCTTTCTGCAATGTCATTACTACGATAATGCATTTATTTTGATGCAAGGTTTTTTTTATTCCCTTCTGCAATGTCACTTTATGTTTGAGATGATGGAATTATATGACGCAGGGGGATTTACTCCCTTCTGCAATGTCACTGTTTGACTTTATGTCGTGTATTACAAATGTATTTTCCTTATGGGATTTCATTATACCAATTTTCATTACATGTACAATGTGAAATGATTATACTACCTGTCTGATCAAATGCCAAACTCCCCCCTTTTACCATTATATCTTCATTAGTACTGCTGTTTTGTTTAATGTTTCAAAACATACCTAAACCTAAGTCTTCAGAGGCAACAGGAGGCAAAAGAAAGCTCAAAATTCTTCATCTCTACAAGATTCCTCTGGGGACGCAGATCATAGACTAGCCAATTTAACAGCTGCTGCTATAGTAAAAGACAAGTCTGTTTTTAAAGAAATTTTGATAGATAGCATCTCTAACTTTAAATGTTCAGCAGTCTGTTATTGATACAGTACAAAAATAATAAAGTTTTAAACTACTTCTACATGTATATTTACCTTTTATAACATAAATTTAATTATTCCTTTATAACATTTACATCCTTTCCCTTGTCTTTTCTAGGAAGATGCTCCAAAAAGTGTTTCAGTTCGAAATGAAGATGTGACAATCAAAACAATATTATAACTCTTCAAGATTCAACAGGGGAAATTAAAGCCACCCTGTGGAGAGACCTAGCTGTGAATGATATTCACCCTTGGACATATGTTGAACTCACAAACTGCCTAACAAGCAGGTTTCATGATGTAACATCAGTGAGTTCGACTCATTTCAGTAGAATGACGGTAATTTTTATTAATTTTGTGACTTCTTTTTCCACAAGTAGGGTTTTGTATTAAGCATTATAAACTATCATGCTCCATTTTAAGAACAAAACATTCGAACTGTTTCCTTTATGGATGTTGGGTTTTTATCAATTTCTTCAATTTAGCAATCTAAATTGTATTTTTTATAAGCATTAAAGAATTGCTCTGATAAAAGTTGAGCATGCTGTTTGCAGTGATTTTTTTTTCATGAATTCTGATGTGCTCTCATTTGTTAATTAAGAATGCATGGCTCTACAGGTACTTTCCTGTCACTGTTATAAACTAGTCCTTTGAACACAGTTACATTACAAAAAAAAGTGTCTATAAATTTTGCTGTGTACTACAAATCTTTTTGCACTCAAAACAGATAATATTTATACTTAATTACATAAACATACACTGATTTATAAAGAAATTGAAACTTGATATGTCGCTTACCGCTTATCTCAAAACTTGTAAATTATGAACTGTCTAAGAGGAGAGCATATTCTAAAAAACGGTAAAAATCCTTTTTTTTTCTCATAGTTATGTCAGAAAATATAAAAACTGGTCAACAGATAAAAAGAAATATTAGTCTATACAGGAATGTTTCTCTTTTCTTATTTTCATAGCAAATTGCTCCACCATTCACCACCAATCAATACACAATAGTTGGCATCATGGTGAATGAAGAAAAAGCAGAACTTTTAACAGATGATGACCTTACAGTTTCAGTGTCATCAGAAATGTTGGCACAGGCTTGTGCCAAACCTGATGAGCCAAATGTGAACTTGGCCACACTGTGTGAGAACGGGCACAAGTGTTTTGAAATCACATCAAGAGGTGATGAAACACTGAGTATTGTCCACAGAGATTGAAACCTGGTAAAGATGATTTTGTAATAAATTTCCTTCATATTACAAGATTTGTAAGATAACATATTGGATGAGACATATACAGTCTTATTGCATGAACTAAAATTGTCCAAGCCTTTGGTTTGGAATCGAACAAATCATGATTTAATAAACTACATTATTTTTTTATAAGACATATATCTTATTCTGTTTGGATATTGTTCATGTAATTGAATATCATTTGCCTTTTGGTAGTTGAAAATATAACATTTTATTTTCAGTTAACATGCTGCAGGGTTTTCATTATTAACCGAATGACGATCCGAACCATCTGTTAAATTGCTGTTAAATTGATTTTATTTTCAGCCTGTATATTAAAGTATCACCTTTGATCCTTGGCAAAATCGGTTGTTTTCTTTTAAGGATCTGTTGCCTCAGATAAAAATGAAGACCCAGATGCTTATTGTAAGAGTGGTCAAAAAATGTACTGAATTTAGTATGTGCTGCACAATATTGATGTTACTGCATTTGGTTACCATGTATTTAAAATTGTTATTAATAATGAATATTATTTAATAACATGACAATTTCATTTCTATTTCAGAACTCCTGGGTACTTAACATGGAATACAAGAGAACTGCAAACACAAACTTACATTAATTTCAATAAACATCAAACCAGGCAGTGGAAAGTGCAATCTCATATGGCATTTATTGCATGCAACTTTTTAGTGTCTTTTTTTGTTGTAAAAAAATGATCTCAAGTCATTGATATTGCAGTTTTCATTCTTGCCTTATATTTTAACTTCTCAAGACAAAAGTGGTACTATTATCAAAACCATTTCATCTATGTTTGTTAACATTTTCTTAAAAAATTCTTTTTAATTAAAATGCACTCACTTGATAACTTTCACTATGTCCTGACATATCCAAAGGTCATATAATCATTAACTTACTGTTAACAAAGTGGTCTTTGTTTTAACTCAAGTTATTTTGTCCTGGTTAACCATTACCTTAAAGTTAATTGTCTCTGAAAGTGTTACAGATATTCATTCTAACTTTAAAAAACTTGCTCAGTATCGATATATTGCACTGTATCTTAAATGGAAAAAAAAACTACTGACATCTCTATTTCTTTTTGTAAAGATTATTTCCACACATAAAAAAATGCTTAAAGTCTTAATGGCAGAAAACCTTTGAAACAATATTTACTTTCAACCTTTTAAGTTTAATTTTTCAAATATTTAGAGCATATACTAGTTTACAGGACAAGTAAACCTGGAAATAATTTTTAAATATAACATTTTGATATATCTTAATTTTTCCAATCTATGTGTAAGTTGCTCGGACTTATTTCATATAATGGGCCCGTACTTCTTTTTGCTATTTTACATTTGTACTTAGACAGAATTATCTTTCTACTTTACTTTCATTATTCAGAAATGGACCTTAACACAAAGATTAACCAACGCCGACGAGGGGGTTATGACAATAGCTCCACTTTCTTTCTTCGAAAAGTGGAGCTAATAACATTAAAATCTAAATTCCTATTAGTATGCACATACCTGTTGATATAAAAAGGTCTATTATTTTTCAGACCCAATAATGTAAGATAACACAAAAATATTGAACTGGTGTACACTGAAAGCAGGCTTCCTAAAACCCCAGTTACACAGAGCCATCGGTGATTGATCGGTAGTTTTTTTTAGCCAAATTATGGAGTGAACCGATGACAACGTACTTAACACCGATATGACCTATTGGTCACCTGTTTTCCACCTATCAACTGCTATTAAGGAAAGATAAGTTTTATCGGTGAAAAATTACCGATTGGGATTTTTAAACATGTTTAAAATTCTCGATCGGTGAAAATATTTAACAAATAACCGATTGACAACCTGTCTACAACCGATATCACCGATGGGCCACCGATAAGCAACCGATCAACTAATACTTACCACCGACAGAAAAAAGATAAGAATTAAAATGTGGGATTTCGTCGGTTTTGATCGGTGGTTAATAGGGATTCAATCTGTGATCAATCGATTGCCGCCATCGTGCCATCGGTGGGTTTAAATTTGTAAGTGGCCAATCGTTTTTCATAAGTACTCATCGGCTGTTGATCGGTTGCCGGACGCGTGTGATCGGTGACCAGTCTGATTTCGTGATTGGTCAATCGGTGGCTAGTCGGAGACAGGTAACCGATTGAACACTTGTCCATCACCGATGGCCGTTTACACAGAAAACTAGAAATAAAATCACGCATGACAACCGATCATAACAGCGAGTAAATTTAAAATTAAATGACCGATTGGGGACCGACCGTCTGTGTAACTGGCCCAAAGGTCTTACAAACTTACTACTATTTTCACTGAAGACCTGGTTGTGTTGGAACTGTACAAAGCAAAACTGGACTTATTCAAGCCCATCTACTGTAGAATGTGCATATTAGGTGCGTATATATTTTTGTCGTTTTTAAAATGATTTGTTTGTTTCCTACCATTTCTATCGGTTGATCATGCTATTATTGTGCTCACGTACTAACTGTTATATCTACTTTAGATCTCAGCAAATACTTGATGTATGACTTTTGGTACAATTATATTACTTGGGTGTTGATTCCCCCCTCAACGTTCAACTTGTGAAAATCTATTAATATGACTGGGGTCCCAAACAATAATCCTTATGTCAGAGATTATTGGCCATATAATTTATAAACTGTCACTAAACTCAGAGGTAAATTTGTCAAAATCTTCCAAAATAGTTACATTAATGTATATGCAGAAAATTTTGTTGTTGTTGAAAATATCTAGTTAATTGTAAGCATGTTCCATCTCTGATAGTCAACATTGTTATTCTAAAGAAGTTTACACACTGTGTGAACACAACGTGTGTACAGGTAAACTATCAGGGAGCATCATAGGCTGCAGAGTCAATGGCTTGGATATAAATAACAATAGTGGAAATTCCAGGTTATCAAGAACATAGAAATTAATGGGTCATCTTCAGATCTAACCATAGGGAGAATGATAATATACTTCAGTCAGATTGCTGTGAACTGGAACCAAGACCTATTGCTGGTCAATGTTTTGTATAACTTGTACAACTGAAGACAATGCAAAGAAATTTTCATTCTTCCAATTT
Organism: Cyclina sinensis; assembly: GCA_012932295.1. Lineage (NCBI taxonomy): Eukaryota > Metazoa > Mollusca > Bivalvia > Venerida > Veneridae > Cyclina > Cyclina sinensis. The sequence goes on along the minus strand of JAAONU010000001.1, from coordinate 18,201,520 downwards.
CAATTTACTAGTGCAAGCGTCTCTAATTATCAGTAAATACTATTTCACTATTTACATACAAGGCGAAGTTCTACACCCGTCAAATTTGCAGACACGGTGAAGATTATCCTTGTACTGGCAGGAGATATTGAGCTAAATCCAGGACCTGTCTGCAACACGTGCACATCTTGCAACCGGCTAATCGCACAGACTCATCGCTCAGTTGCCTGCAACATATGTGAGTTAAGATGGCACATTAAGTGTGCTGGAGTGGACCCGACTTCTTACGCAACAATGCAGCACTCCTCAAGCCATTGGTCATGTTTCCATTGTGAGGGTTTCTGCTTTTCGGATTCTTTCTTCAAAGACATAACCGTTCATGATGACAGTCCAGAACCAGCAGTTCTTAACAAGAACTTAACAGACGTCCCGGGACTACGCATTCAAGTGCTTCAACAACAAAGGGCTCCATTTTATTCATTTAAACGTGAGATCTATACTTCCGAAAGTGTCTGAACTGAAAACAATAGCTATTGTTTGCAATGAAGCAGTTATATCAATAACAGAAACATGGCTGGACTCTAGTGTTTTCGTTTGAGAAATTAACATTCCGAATTATACTGTTTTAAGAAATGACCGCAATAGAAATAGAGGCGGGGTATGTATGTACATTAAAAATGACATTGCTTTTTATGTAAGAGAAGATTTGTCTAACAACATAAATGAAAGTTTATTTGTTGAGATACTTTTGCCATGGAATAGACCTATTATTGTTGGAACATTGTACAGACCACCTAAACAAATCAATTCCAATAAGTATTCAGAATCTATTTTATCGAAACTTTCATTCGAAAATGAAATATATATACTGGGAGATATGAATATTTGCTTTCTTGAGAAAAAAATCTGTTTTATTCAAAGAATATTGTAGCATTTTGAGTTTATTCAATCCCCAACAAATTATAAAAGCACCAACAAGAATTAGTGGTATGGGTTCTAGTCTTTTAGATCACATTTTCTGCAATTATAAAGAAAGAGTGTCTCAGTCAGGCGTTATTCCTCTTGGGTTAAGCGATCATTTTATAACTTTTTGTACGAGAAAGATTGTAAAAAGTCGGGTCAATTTTCATCGATTTGTTAAGATACGTTCTCTTAAAAATTACTCCAAGGAAAACTGCATTGCTGAGTTGACTGAAGCAGACTGGAGTTCTTGTTTTTATTCCTCAAATGTTAATGATGCATGGAACAATTTTCAGAAAGTTTTCAGTGATTTATTAGATAAGATAGCTCCCTTAAAAGAAATAAAACTTAAAAATCAAACAGAACCTTGGATAGATTCAAATATTCTGGATTTGATACAAAGGCGAGAAAAAGCATATATATAGATATAGAAAAAGTCGTATTACTCACTTTGCATCATGAGTAAATCAATTATACACTAATCCCATATTACTCTTAGAAAATACAACAAAAATGAATAGGATATAGGCTATTGTATTTGACAGCATTTCGATTGAGTAAAAGTCGTAGTAATTCTGACAAGATTGTGTTCAATAAACTTCATAATGAAGCTCAACAGTCTATTAAATTGGCAAAATCTGAATATTTCAAAGGCCAAATATCAGATAATCAGTATGATCCTAAAAAACTCTGGAAGAATATACTAGTAAACGAGAGAAAATTATTATGGAAATGGTTGGTCTCATGAAGGCAAGAATTCTGACGAGCAGAAATACTAAAACTTGGAATGCTTGGTTGAAGGAAGCTGCAGTGCAGTTGAATTCAGCTCAATTAGCAAATCAAGAGTGGATTTCTAAAAATATATGGATTCTTCGGGAAAAACCTGTACGGAAACCAGATCCTCCAAGTCCGAAGGCGAAATCGGAGGAAGAAGGAATTCCGGAGACATCATGAATCTTCCAGAAGACGTCTTTGATCTGGAGGTGGAGGAAGCTGTTTTAGAGTCTCCTCCTAATTCAATGGAGGTTGATCCTGTTCCAGTCATTGTTGAGAGTCCTAGGAGGTCGCCAAGGAAGAAGCTGACTATGAAGAGTCCAGTCAAGGTATCGGTACTTCCTAAGGTTAAACCAGCTGAACCATTAAAGACCAGGCATGAAAAACAGGCTTTAAGCTCTTCTCATAAGCAGACTTCTTTTGAAAGACAAGAGCCTTCCGATTCTTCTAGGTTATCCATAACCTTAAAGCGAGGATGAGAGCGTAATGTCACTATGGGGAGGGGGACGACAGCCCTTCTTGGAAAAGGACCAGCCCTACTCGGAAAACAACTAGCTGCTCCATGCACCCCTACAAGTTGGAGGAAACAGAAAACAGAGGATACTTTACTCAAAGTCAGGAGAGCAACCGAAGAAAGGAGATCTACAGGGAAAAGACCAAATAGAAGTAAATACAAATCTTCAGCACAGCCAACCTGCTGATAAATCAAGCGAATCCTCGCAGGGGCATATCAGTATGAATGTACCCAGGTCACCAGAGAGACGTACTAAACACAGGAGACGTGAATCTCGATCACCGCAGCAACACCCTACGAGAGGTCGCGCACCTGAACGGACTACACAAAACGTTAATAATACACAACTGGAGTTTAACCGTCCTTGGGATAATTCTGATGAGCGAACTCAAAAAACTGTACATTAGGCCAGTCGGGGGTCAGACATAGTTAATGAGCAAGAGATTAACTGTCTCAAATTTGGGAAAAGAAAAAAAAATAAATAGCGTAGCTATAGGTATCTTTTAAGGAGTAAGCATTTAGTCTTTCCCCCATGTAGAATGTTGATTAATTAAAATATATATCCGAACATTTATTGACGTTCTTGCACTGGATTATATTATATTGTTTTGCAATGTCCCCATGCTGTATCATTATACCTGGGAGAAATAAAGTACTGTTCTGTTTAGTGAAAGTTTGGTGAAAAACTCATGGCAATTGAAAGAGGAGTTGTGCACAGAAGATGGGAGAGACAGATGTACACACTGACAGAATAAGAGGACAGTGCAACTGCTATATGCCATTCTTCGGGGGCAAACAAAAACTGTTGATGCATACACAGATGAGTGACGTAAGGTGGTTGCAAAAGCTAAACATGACCACAAAGTTGTCAGATGAGCTACAAATATGTTACACAAACAGTTAAAATGTGAAATATCCTACTTTATTTTATGCCTACCAATGAAATATAGGGAAATATCAGTGAGATAAAAGTGATACAAGACTTTTGTATTGTAAATTTGCCTTGTCAGTGTTCTGTAATGACAGCAAATTTTTATTTACCACAAAGACTGATAGCACGTCAAAACTTTACTAAGGATATATCTATGACACACCATGTTAATCTCGTTTTATTACAAAAATTCTTTGACATGCAGGTCTATGAAAACATGTTTCCAGACTCTGCTTTTGGTAAACCTGTTAACGTCTCATTGCCTAAATTTAAATTATTTGAACACAAAATGCATTCAGTTTTGGCTAATGATGAAAAGGCTCAGTTGAACCTGTCTAGAATGGTAGATTTAGCTAAACAAGACACGGCTGCCTTCCAATCTTTAACAGAACCAATTTTAGAGGGTCTTATAGCCATTCAGTCTAGCTGGCCAGATATTAATTCTATCCTTATTATGTCAACTATGAGTGTTACAGTAGGCTTACTTCTTTTCTCTTTGTGGTCTTGTTTAAAAATCAGAAAACTTTTGATTGTTGTAGGTATTCTGGAAAAAGCTAATGGTGTAAGTGCCTCTACGTCGCCCGTTCCATCATTTTATTATAAATCTACACCTAAACCAACAGAGATTAGCTGGTTTCCCATTATTAATATGGAACTTAAGTGGGAATATGCTATCTTAATTGTTTGTCTGGTACACTTCCTTTTTGTTCTCTTCCAATTTTGCAAAAAACACTATTATGATAAGAAAACAACCCTCATGTTAGAACTGACCACTGGTGACTCATGTATAATTATGCCAGTTTTGTCACTACTTCTATGTCCAGCCTTCTGCAGAATAAAAGCACCTGCTGACATATGCAGTTTCAGAGTAAAAGGTCCATGGTACAACAGAAGGCTAACATTTTCCTGGCCAGACTTTAGTATTGAAGATTCTAGAAATTATAAATCTTTACATGTCCCTGATACAACTGAAATAACATTTTTGCAAAGCCTGAAAATTGGTAAAATGATAAAAGAACCCTTCTTTGTGTATTTGTATCTCAAGCATAAAGGCCATCTCATAGCAGTGACAAGTGAAAGTTTTGGTCCGGACTTTACTTTACAACCTCTGGTAGCCTGAGGTTTACAGCTACAATTTCTGGTACATGCTCTTGCATCAGGCCAAGAGAGAATGTATATATACTTGAAAAATAAAACACGTGTTATAAGGTGATTTTTTGTACGTACATTTTTTTTCTTTCCATTATTTTATGAAATTGTGTCATTTGTGTCCATGTATAAATATTATGTTCATATATGATTGTGATGTCAACTTTGGGGTCCAAAGTCATAGGGGTCCAGGCAATTGTTATAATGTGATTTTTTTCTGTATAATATTTCATCATTATTTCATAATATATTATCATTATTTCATAATATATTTCTGGACCATTATAAAATAAACTTTCATGTTTTAGAAATTATATTTGTCTTGAATGAATTTGTTTACATGTATAAATATTGGTTTCATGTATTTTGTCATTTCAACTTCTTGTATGTTGAATAGTTTAGTACTGTGGTGTAAATGACATTTTTCTGTATGATTTTTCTGTATGGAGATGTTTGGTAAATCTTTCGTATAAAGTTTTGTATTGACGTTTATAAGTTTAGTAAATTTTGAGTTGATATAAAATAAACATTTTTTTAGAATTTCACATTTCATAACTACTCTTAGTCAAAAATATTACTTAAACATTAAAAGTTTATCAAGAGTTCATCTTGAGATTTCCTGCTTAATGGTGACACTGACTGGTGATAATTGATCTCAAAAGCTCTGGGCATAGCCAACCTAGAAGAACGGCAGAAACAGGAAGCCAGGAGTGATAAGTTGTCACATATGAAGGTCGGTTCAAAGAAAAAGGTGATTTATTAATAATTGATCTTTTCAAAGATTAAGAGTATGGCATCCTTTCATTTTTATGGTTGTTGAGCACGACTTCTCAAATTTAGTATAAAAGCTGCCCAGAGATTTTGATGGTCATCATTCACCATCTACATTTCAAGAAATAAAGTTGTGTTTTAAAAATATTTGGAATTAGGATTTTTATATTGGATTTCAGGTAAATAAATTCTTCGTTCTTAAATTATTGTTCTGCTGCATAGGTCTTTTTGTTCTGTTTTGTACTTTTCAGAAATGATTCTTTTTAACAATGTTTATATAGCTTTCCAGACTTATTATTTGTCTAGAAATTGTTGATGTATTTTTGAAAATATTTGTGTGCATGTAATGTGTAAATGTAATGCAATATTAGTTAAAAGCAGTAAGACAATTTAAATTAAAGGCATACAATTTATTGATTGATAAAGACAATAATGACTGTTTTATATAAAAAGAAATTTGATTCATTTTTAAAGTTGAAAATGTATACATAGTAATGTTTTGAAAAAAAGGGAATTTTAGACCAAGGTTCGATTTATTTATTATTGTCAATTATTCTATATTATTATTATAAGACATTTGTTTACATTAAATAAAATCAAATTTGGTACCTGATAGCTAGGGTTATGCATAGACAACGATCTCGGTATGCCTTTCACTGCAAAGCGAGTACATCTACTACAGCTGATTTATAAATTAATTAGATTTTTTTCTATATATTTAAATTACTCTTCCCCATACGGCGAACATTAACAACAGTTCTATATACTTGTAATAGCATTTTGATTTTATCAATATACATTGTTCAATTACTAATGCAATTCTTTTATAATATTATTTGTTATTATAAAATGTATTGCTATATCATCATTCACCATCTACATTTCAAGAAATAAAGTTGTGTTTTAAAAATATTTGGAATTAGGATTTTTATATTGGATTTCAGACCTTCCCATCCCCAGCCACAATAAGACGGGTTATAACACGTTTTTTAAAGTTTTGCCTATATAAGCATGTGTAAAATCAATCGACCCCCAGGGTAGGGCTAAATTTGACCCCAGGGGCATAATTTGAACAAACTTGGTAGAGGTCCACTAGACAAGGCTATATACCAAATCTTACAGCTTGCGGATTCAGACAAGAAGATTTTCAAAGTTTTCCTATATAAGCCTATGTAAAATCAATTGACCCCCAGGTGGGGCCAAATTTGACCCCAGAGGTATAATTTGAACAAACTTGGTAGAGGTCCACTAAACAATACTACCTACCAAATCTTAAGGCTCAGGACTTTGTGGTTTCAGTCAAAAAGATTTTCAAAATTTCCTTATATAAGCTTATGTAAAATCAAATGACCCCCTGGATGGGGCCAAATTTGAACCCAGGGGTATAATTTGAACAAATTTGTTTGAGGTCCACTAGACAATGCTACACACCAAATCTTAAGGCTCAGTGCCTTGTCATTTCAGACAGGAAGATTTTCAAAGTTTTTCCTTTCTGTTGCCATAGCAACCAGAGTTCTTGATGGAATTCAATGCTTTGAACGACTTTTTAGAGCTTCATGCAAGGAATATCCCCGGCATGTTTTATCAAAGTTGGCTTAGCGGTTTAGGAAGAAAAGTTGTTCAAGTCAAATTGTTGACAACGCAAGACGCATGCCGGACAATCAATGATCCCAATAGCTCACCCTTTAGCACCCTGTGCTCAGGTGAGCTAAAAACATGACCATGATCTGTTCAAATAAGAAAAAAAGAAAACACAGTTTCAGTCACTGAATGTATGAGAAAGAACATGGTTTCATTATTCTGAAACAAAAAGTTGGGTTTAGGTTAAACAGTTTTGAAATCCTGTAACAATTCTTCAGTTAGCCTGTCACTATGTGACTTAATTATTAAGAGAGACTTAGATAACATGTAATATACGTTTCTGATTATTAAGTTAAGTTCATATAGTGAACAGAAGTATTTAAGAGAGTATGTGAGTCTAAAATAGGCAAAGTGAAATGTTTTCAGGATAGCATGTTTTCTAGGAATTTTATGTTTCCAGTTTTTTTGGAAAGCTAGTCTTCTTCTTTTATATATTTGCAGAAAAAAACACTATCGACAACACTGAAACTAACTTCATTTCTACCTTAAACAGTACTCCACTAGGATACCTAGACAACAACCCAGGTATATCAGTGCCAACAGAGGATGGACCCCAGCTAGGATACCTAGACAACAACCCAGGTATATCATTGCCAACAGAGGACAGACACAACAACCCAGGTATATCATTGCCAACAGAGGACAGACCCCAGCTACAGTACTCCACTAGGATACCTAGACAACAACCCAGGTATATCAGTGCCAACAGAGGACGGACACCAGCTACATTACTCCACTAGGATACCTAGACAACAACCCAGGTATATCAGTGCCAACAGAGGGTGGACCCCAGCTACATTACTTTTGGCTACAGTACACCGCTTGTCTATCAAATGGGTTGCTAAAAATGGATTAGCCAATCAATAATCGATAAAATTCCAGCCTATTGCTATTCAACGGCCGTCCTACATTTACCTCAGCAAGTGAGATGTTCAGATAAACTGAAAAAAACTTTAGCGTGTTGCACATAAATAGACTTTGGTAAAATGTGCAACTCTGACAGTCATTATCTGGAAAGATTAACCGGTGGAGTTGAATTTATTCCATTTCTGAAGACGGAACTGGTTAAGTGTCAGAGATGGATTAAGGCTTTTGGTCGACCACATGATCAACTAAATATCCTTACAATTAAGAGTAATTATCACATCTTTGTGAGTACAAAGAATAGTAATCTGAGTTATCAAGACGCTTTTTGTTTATATTTAGCTATTACTCATTTAACATTTCACCATGGACCAATCCAATCCATAGAAAAAATGAAAACATCTGCACGCACATGGCAAAATATTGCATTATGTGGACCAATGATCAGTTTCAGTTACCTATTTATTAGTATTTGTGATTGCATTGGTGTGTAATTTAAAAGCACTAGAATTTAATCCCAGGTTTCTACACATTGCTGAAAACAACTGTCTTACACCTGATAAGGTTAGTAATTACAACTTGATGATTATTTTAAAGTGTTTGGGTACTAATACTGTTAATGTTGCAGTAGTTTTGTGTTGTTCATAAAGAAGAATATCTATGTTTTTCAGCATTTTCCAGGACAGCCTACACTTAAATACGTGCATGGGTGGAAGATGGGGCAAATCTGGTACATGTAATACAATATTCAATATATCATAAAAAAGTGCATAATGCTTGTAAAACTTCTTAAAATTAACTTGCTCAGTTTAGCCTGTGAAACTTAACTATGACAGTTTAGTCATATGTATGTGCATATTTATTACAGAAAATTAATGGTTGATAAATGGTTTCTAATTATGTTCACATATATTTTTTTTCCAGAGATTGTGTTAAGTTTGACAGAAAGAATAACCATACTCAAACAGAAAACTAACGTGATTATCTGTGATTGTGAACCTTTGTTAGCATTGACAGGAGTATAAAAAAGAAAACTAACGTGATTATCTGTGATTGTGAACCTTTGTTAGCATTGACAGGAGTATAAAAAAGAAAACTAACGTGATTATCTGTGATTGTGAACCTTTATTAGCATTGACAGGAGTATAAGCAACAGCCACGTCTGACTATTGAAAAGAAGACTAGAGGACAAAACATTTCATCAAAACCAATTCGTTTAAGATGAAGCAAAGACAAATAAGTGGGAGTTGGTGTGTTAGATCAATCATTGTTGATGGCCAAAAGAATGCTGAAGGCTGAATTATAAATTTTTGTTGGACAACACTGCGTATATTCATTCTTTTTTCAAACAGCACGTTTTTGTTCTATTACAGGGTGTTATTGCTTTACTTGGGAGCCTTTCAATACTTTGCTAGTTGTGATATCGCACAGTAGTCATTGCCATAAATCATGTGGGTTATTTTTCTAATTTTTCAGTCGGTTTTGACAGTAATAATAATAACTTACTTTGTGACAAATTTTTTTGCAACCAGTGGTTGCATCGCATTTCTTACACAATTTCACTATGTCGTTTTGTGAAATAAAGCATTTGTGGTTGCAGGGGAAATTATTCCTTTCTGCTTTTTACCGACATATGTTATTACTTACTGCTGCAAGTAGACAAGCAGTTTATTCCTTAAAACATTACCATTGTCCATCGTTGTTTTATGCAGGGGGGATTTCTTATATGCAGTGTCTCTATAATTTCTGCAACGTATTGCATTTCTTTTACACAAGGGAAGCAATTACCCTCTGCAATGGCACTGTTTTATACCAGATAATGCATTTATTTTATTTGAAGCAGGGGGATGTACTTCCTCCTGCAGTGTCATTATATGATTTTAATTGACGCAGGGGGATTTACACCCTTCTGCAATGTCACCATTTTATTATAATAATGAATTTGTTTGACGCAGTGTTTTTTTTTCCTTTCTGCAATGTCATTACTAAGATAATGCATTTATTTTGATGCAAGGGTTTTTTTATTCCCTTCTGCAATGTCACTTTATGTTTGAGATGATGGAATTATATGACGCAGGGGGATTTACTCCCTTCTGCAATGTCACTGTTTGACTTTATGTCGTGTATTACAAATGTATTTTCCTTATGGGATTTCATTATACCAATTTTCATTACATGTACAATGTGAAATGATTATACTACCTGTCTGATCAAATGCCAAACTCCCCCCTTTTACCATTATATCTTCATTAGTACTGCTGTTTTGTTTAATGTTTCAAAACATACCTAAACCTAAGTCTTCAGAGGCAACAGGAGGCAAAAAAAGCTCAAAATTCTTCATCTCTACAAGATTCCTCTGGGGACGCAGATCATAGACTAGCCAATTTAACAGCTGCTGCTATAGTAAAAGACAAGTCTGTTTTTAAAGAAATTTTGATAGATAGCATCTCTAACTTTAAATGTTCAGCAGTCTGTTATTGATACAGTACAAAAATAATAAAGTTTTGAACTACTTCTACATGTATATTTACCTTTTATAACATAAATTTAATTATTCCTTTATAACATTTACATCCTTTCCCTTGTCTTTTCTAGGAAGATGCTCCCAAAAGTGTTTCAGTTCGAAATGAAGATGTGACAATCAAAACAATTATTATAACTCTTCAAGATTCAACAGGGGAAATTAAAGCCACCCTGTGGAGAGACCTAGCTGTGAATGATATTCACCCTAGGACATATGTTGAACTCACAAACTGCCTAACAAGCAGGTTTCATGATGTAACATCAGTGAGTTCGACTCATTTCAGTAGAATGACGGTAATTTTTATTAATTTTGTGACTTCTTTTTCCACAAGTAAGGTTTTGTATTAAGCATTATAAACTATCATGCTCCATTTTAAGAACAAAACATTCGAACTGTTTCCTTTATGGATGTTGGGTTTTTATCAATTTCTTCAATTTAGCAATCTAAATTGTATTTTTTATAAGCATTAAAGAATTGCTCTGATAAAAGTGGAGCATGCTGTTTGCAGTGATTTTTTTTTTCATGAATTCTGATGTGCTCTCATTTGTTAATTAAGAATGCATGGCTCTACAGGTACTTCCCTGTCACTGTTATAAACTAGTCCTTTGAACACAGTTACATTACAAAAAAAAGTGTCTATAAATTTTGCTGTGTACTACAAATCTTTTTGCACTCAAAACAGATAATATTTTTACTTAATTACATAAACATACACTGATTTATAAAGAAATTGAAACTTAATATGTCGCTTACCGCTTATCTCAAAACTTGTAAATTATGAACTGTCTAAGAGGAGAGCATATTCTAAAAAACGGTAAAAATCCTTTTTTTTCTCATAGTTATGTCAGAAAATATAAAAACTGGTCAACAGATAAAAAGAAATATTAGTCTATACAGGAATGTTTCTCTTTTCTTATTTTCATAGCAAATTGCTCCACCATTCACCACCAATCAATACACAATAGTTGGCATCATGGTGAATGAAGAAAAAGCAGAACTTTTAACAGATGATGACCTTACAGTTTCAGTGTCATCAGAAATGTTGGCACAGGCTTGTGCCAAACCTGATGAGCCAAATGTGAACTTGGCCACACTGTGTGAGAACCGGCACAAGTGTTTTGAAATCACATCAAGAGGTGATGAAACACTGAGTATTGTCCACAGAGATTGAAACCTGGTAAAGATGATTTTGTAATAAATTTCCTTCATATTACAAGATTTGTAAGATAACATATTGGATGAGACATATACAGTCTTATTGCATGAACTAAAATTGTCCAAGCCTTTGGTTTGGAATCAAACAAATCATGATTTAATAAACTACATTATTTTTTATAAGACATATATCTTATTCTGTTTGGATATTGTTAATGTAATTGAATATCATTTGCCTTTTGGTAGTTGAAAATATAACATTTTATTTTCAGTTAACATGCTGCAGGGTTTTCATTATTAACCAATTGACGATCCGAACCATCTGTTAAATTGCTGTTAAAATTGATTTTATTTTCAGCCTGTATATTAAAGTATCACCTTTGATCCTTGGCAAAATCGGTTGTTTTCTTTTAAGGATCTGTTGCCTCAGATAAAAATGAAAACCCTGATGCTTATTGTAAGAGTGGTCAAAAAATCTACTGAATTTAGTATGTGCTGCACAATATTGATGTTACTGCATTTGGTTACCATGTATTAAAAATTGTTATTAATAATGAATATTATTTAATAACATGACAATTTCATTTCCATTTCAGAACTCCTGGGTACTTAACATGAAATACAAGAGAACTGTAAACACAAACTTACATTAATTTTCAATAAACATCAAACCAGGCAGTGGAAAGTGCAATCTCATATGGCATTTATTGCATGCAAGTTTTTAGTGTCTTTTTTTGTTGTAAAAAAATGATCTCAAGTCATTGATATTGCAGTTTTCATTCTTGCCTTATATTTTAACTTCTCAAGACAAAAGTGGTACTATTATCAAAACCATTTCATCTATGTTTGTTAACATTTTCTTAAAAAATTCTTTTTAATTAAAATGCACTCACCTGATATAACTTTTTAACTTTCACTATGTCCTGACATATCCAAAGGTCATATAATCATTAACTTACTGTTAACAAAGTGGTCTTTGTTTTAACTCAAGTTATTTTGTCCTGGTTAACCATTACCTTAAAGTTAATTATCTCTAAAAGTGTTACAGAAATTCATTCTAACTTTAAAATACTTGCTCAATATCGATATACTGCACTGTATCTTAAATGGAAAAAAAAACTACTGACATCTCTATTTCTTTTTGTAAAGATTATTTCCACACATATAAAAATGCTTAAAGTCTTAATGGCAGAAAACCTTTGAAACAATATTTACTTTCAACCTTTTAAGTTTAATTTTTCAAATATTTAGAGCATATACTAGTTTACAGGACAAGTAAACCTGGAAATAATTTTTAAATATAACATTTTGATATATCTTAATTTTTCCAATCTATGTGTAAGTTGCTCGGACTTATTTCATATAATGGGCCCATACTTCTTTTTGCCATTTTACATTTGTACTTAGACAGAATTATCTTTCTACTTTACTTTCATTATTCAGAAATGGACCTTAACACAAAGATTAACCAACGCCGACGAAAAGTGGAGCTAATAACATTAAAATCTAAATTCCTATTAGTATGCACATACCTGTTGATATAAAAAGGTCTATTATTTTTCAGACCCAATAATGTGAGATAACACAAAAATATTGAACTGGTGTACACTGAAAGCAGGCTTCCTAAGGTCTTACAAACTTACTACTATTTTCACTGAAGACCTGGTTGTGTTGGAACTGTACAAAGCAAAACTGGACTTATTCAAGCCTATCTACTGTAGAATGTGCATATTAGGTGCGTATATATTTTTGTCGTTTTTAAAATGATTTGTTTGTTTCCTACCATTTCTATCGGTTGATCATGCTATTATTGTGCTCACGTACTAACTGTTATATCTACTTTAGATCTCAGCAAATACTTGATGTATGACTTTTGGTACAATTATATTACTTGGGTGTTGATTCCCCCCTCAACGTTCAACTTGTGAAAATCTATTAATATGACTGGGGTCCCAAACAATAATCCTTATGTCAGAGATTATTGGCCATATAATTTATAAACTGTCACTAAACTCAGAGGTAAATTTGTCAAAATCTTCCAAAATAGTTACATTAATGTATATGCAGAAAATTTTGTTGTTGTTGAAAATATCTAGTTAATTGTAAGCATGTTCCATCTCTGATAATCAACATTGTTATTCTAAAGAAGTTTACACACTGTGTGAACACAACGTGTGTACAGGTAAACTATCAGGGAGCATCATAGGCTGCAGAGTCAATGGCTTGGATATAAATAACAATAGTGGAAATTCCAGGTTATCAAGAACATAGAAATTAATGGGTCATCTTCAGATCTAACCATAGGGAGAATGATAATATACTTCAGTCAGATTGCTGTGAACTGGAACCAAGACCTATTGCTGGTCAATGTTTTGTATAACTTGTACAACTGAAGACAATGCAAAGAAATTTTCATTCTTCCAATTTCAATTTACTAGTGCAAGCGTCTCTAATTATCAGTAAATACTATTTCACTATTTACATACAAGGCGAAGTTCTACACCCGTCAAATTTGCAGACACGGTGAAGATTATCCTTGTACTGGCAGGAGATAATGAGCTAAATCCAGGACCTGTCTGCAACACGTGCACATCTTGCAACCGGCTAATCGCACAGACTCATCGCTCAGTTGCCTGCAACATATGTGAGTTAAGATGGCACATTAAGTGTGCTAGAGTGGACCTGACTTCTTACGCAACAATGCAGCACTCCTCAAGCCATTGGTCATGTTTCCATTGTGAGGGTTTCTGCTTTTCGGATTCTTTCTTCAAAGACATAACCGTTCATGATGACAGTCCAGAACCAGCAGTTCTTAACAAGAACTTAACAGACGTCCCGGGACTACGCATTCAAGTGCTTCAACAACAAAGGGCTCCATTTTATTCATTTAAACGTGAGATCTATACTTCCGAAAGTGTCTGAACTGAAAACAATAGCTATTGTTTGCAATGAAGCAGTTATTTCAATAACAGAAACATGGCTGGACTCTAGTGTTTTCGTTTGAGAAATTAACATTCCGAATTATACTGTTTTAAGAAATGACCGCAATAGAAATAGAGGCGGGGTATGTATGTACATTAAAAATGACATTGCTTTTTATGTAAGAGAAGATTTGTCTAACAACATAAATGAAAGTTTATTTGTTGAGATACTTTTGCCATTGAATAGACCTATTATTGTTGGAACATTGTACAGACCACCTAAACAAATCAATTCCAATAAGTATTCAGAATCTATTTTATCGAAACTTTCATTCGAAAATGAAATATATATACTGGGAGAGATGAATATTTGCTTTCTTGAGAAAAAAATCTGTTTTATTCAAAGAATATTGTAGCATTTTGAGTTTATTCAATCCCCAACAAATTATAAAAGCACCAACAAGAATTAGTGGTATGGGTTCTAGTCTTTTAGATCACATTTTCTGCAATTAAAAAGAAAGAGTGTCTCAGTCAGGCGTTATTCCTCTTGGGTTAAGCGATCATTTTATAACTTTTTGTACGAGAAAGATTGTAAAAAGTCGGGTCAATTTTCATCGATTTGTTAAGATACGTTCTCTTAAAAATTACTCCAAGGAAAACTGCATTGCTGAGTTGACTGAAGCAGACTGGAGTTCTTGTTTTTATTCCTCAAATGTTAATGATGCATGGAACAATTTTCAGAAAGTTTTCAGTGATTTATTAGATAAGATAGCTCCCTTAAAAGAAATAAAACTTAAAAATCAAACAGAACCTTGGATAGATTCAAATATTCTGGATTTGATACAAAGGCGAGAAAAAGCATATATATAGATATAGAAAAAGTCGTATTACTCACTTTGCATCGTGAGTAAATCAATTATACACTAATCCCATATTACTCTTAGAAAATACAACAAAAATGAATAGGATATAGGCTATTGTATTTGACAGCATTTCGATTGAGTAAAAGTCGTAGTAATTCTGACAAGATTGTGTTCAATAAACTTCGTAATGAAGCTCAACAGTCTATTAAATTGGCAAAATCTGAATATTTCAAAGGCCAAATATCAGATAATCAGTATGATCCTAAAAAACTCTGGAAGAATATACTAGTAAACAAGAGAAAATTATTATGGAAATGGTTGGTCTCATGAAGGCAAGAATTCTGACGAGCAGAAATACTAAAACTTGGAATGCTTGGTTGAAGGAAGCTGCAGTGCAGTTGAATTCAGCTCAATTAGCAAATCAAGAGTGGATTTCTAAAAATATATGGATTCTTCGGGAAAAACCTGTACGGACACCAGATCCTCCAAGTCCGAAGGCGAAATCGGAGGAAGAAGGAATTCCGGAGACATCATGAATCTTCCAGAAGACGTCTTTGATCTGGAGGTGGAGGAAGCTGTTTAAGAGTCTCCTCCTAATTCAATGGAGGTTGATCCTGTTCCAGTCATTGTTGAGAGTCCTAGGAGGTCGCCAAGGAAGAAGCTGACTATGAAGAGTCCAGTCAAGGTATCGGTACTTCCTAAGGTTAAACCAGCTGAACCATTAAAGACCAGGCATGAAAAACAGGCTTTAAGCTCTTCTCATAAGCAGACTTCTTTTGAAAGACTTTGTCTTCCGATTCTTCTAGGTTATCCATAACCTTAAAGCGAGGATGAGAGCGTAATGTCACTATGGGGAGGGGGACGACAGCCCTTCTCGGAAAAGGACCAGCCCTACTCGGAAAACAACTAGCTGCTCCATGCACCCCTACAAGTTGGAGGAAACAGAAGACAGAGGATACTTTACTCAAAGTCAGGAGAGCAACCGAAGAAAGGAGATCTACAGGGAAAAGACCAAATAGAAGTAAATACAAATCTTCAGTACAGCCAACCTGCTGATAAATCAAGCGAATCCTCGCAGGGGCATATCAGTATGAATGTACCCAGGTCACCAGAGAGACGTACTAAACACAGGAGACGTGAATCTCGATTACCGCAGCAACACCCTACGAGAGGTTGCGCACCTGAACGGACTACACAAAACGTTAATAATACACAACTGGAGTTTAACCGTCCTTGGGATAATTCTGATGAGCGAACTCAAAAAACTGTACATTAGGCCAGTCGGGGGTCAGACATAGTTAATGAGCAAGAGATTAACTGTCTCAAATTTGGGAAAAGAAAAAAAAAATAAATGGCGTAGCTATAGGTATCTTTTAAGGAGTAAGCATTTAGTCTTTCCCCCATGTAGAATGTTGATTAATTAAAATATATATCCGAACATTTAGTGACGTTCTTGCACTGGATTATATTATATTGTTTTGCAATGTCCCCATGCTGTATCATTATACCTGGGAGAAATAAAGTACTGTTCTGTTTAGTGAAAGTTTGGTGAAAAACTCATGGCAATTGAAAGAGGAGTTGTGCACAGAAGATGGGAGAGACAGATGTACACACTGACAGAATAAGAGGACAGTGCAACTGCTATATGCCATTCTTCGGGGGCAAACAAAAACTGTTGATGCATACACAGATGAGTGACGTAAGGTGGTTGCAAAAGCTAAACATGACCACAAAGTTGTCAGATGAGCTACAAATATGTTACACAAACAGTTAAAATGTGAAATATCCTACTGTCTATTAGCTTTTGAAAAGCAAAATCAAAAGCTGTGAAAATCTTTCTATGAAAAATACATTGATTTCAGTCAAGATGACTTTTTTTTCTTAGCTGAACTTCTGGCATGTTAAAAGACTTTCATTATAAACAAGAATGTTTATTTTTTCTTCTATCAATGAAGTAAAATTAATTAGGTTTTGCTACACCTGAAACCCTATATCATAAATCATTTAACAGTTTGGAATAAAGTTCACCTACTACTTTTATAGCCATTGATTTAAAGAGGCAGGAAGGTTGGTTATTCTTTGTTACATGACACTTGAAGATAAAATTTCTGAGATAAAATGTGACACACTGCAATGACACAGAAAATGCCTCAATAACAAATTAATTCTATTTAAGCATTAAAATCACATTTCAAACCCACTTACAAAATCAATGAATCACCAAAATGTTTTAACTGTCATGTATAAACTCAAAAATATTCCAGATGATTTTGGCATTAACTACATTAAATGTGATTTTTCAGTCTGGGAGTCCTAGAAATGTGGCCAAGATTTTACTATGATGGACCATAAAATTGCAGAGAGGGCATTGGTGTGTATGTAAAAAGTGTCATGCATATCTACACTTATTGGTGAACATGAAAACCAAGTTTCAAATTGATAGTCCTAGAAATGTGGATGTACTTCCCTTCACAAGATCTATGCAATGCACAGACTGACTGACAAACCAACTGACCAACCATCATATGACTCCTAGATATCCCTGCAAACAAAGTTTGGCAGGGATATAGGCAGTTTGCAACTTTCAAAGAAAAACAATTCAGATTTACCATTCTAAATTATGCAACATATGAAGCTAAGGTAACTAACATACTGATGTATGACTTCTGACAAATCAAAGGTTGCTTTTTAAAAGAAATGAGGTTTATTGATTGTGGCAGAAATCAGATGAATACTGTGTCTTATTATTCTGAGTAACTCAATGAAAACACATCTTCATAGTCCATAAGAGATACACAACTTGAAATATTGACAAAACTTACCTACCAAAGACTTTGTTGAAATTTCATTGCCAGCAAATTTAATAGCCCTGTCCTGTATTTTGATAGTGATGAGCTTGTATTATAAATCAAGTTACAAATTTTCATTTCTGTGTTGTGTTTTCTAAACAATGTGACACCACAATTAGCTTTTGCTAATATAACATTTATGTCATAACTGTTTAAGGCTCAGGGCACATCAGAATGATGGTAAGATAATCCATGTGAGAAACTTCTTACTTACAAAAGGTTTTGAATGCTTATATGTCTGCAGAAAGTTTTTGAAAAAAAAAAAACCTGATAAAATTGGTTTCCACTTCAAGACGGAACAGTATTATATACACCAACAATTTGTGGAAGTGAAAAAATTGTGTTTTCTGTAACACTTTGAATATTTTTGCTTTCATTCACAATGACAAACAGCTTTATTTTAATAACATACTGTTTCTCTATCCATACCACTTCTAAAGATCCCTCTTCTCACAACCTCGTCTCCTGATTCTGTACTAGTTCACTACCTTATACGGTCACTTTTCACCCACATGTATGAAACCAATGTTCTTCAAATTTCATTTACTATTTTCTGGACACATTTGGTTCATACTGAAAGGCTTGTGAAAACATCCTGAGACACAGTCAGAACATTTCCTCAGCTAACTTTTGTTTTCCCTACATGTAAAGAGACATACACAAGGAGAAAACATCTTGAGACACAGTCAGAACATTTCCTCAGCTAACTTTTGTTTTCCCTACATGTAAAGAGACATACACAAGGAGAAAACATCCTGAGACACAGTCAGAACATTTCCTCAGCTAACTTTTGTTTTCCCTACATGTAAAGAGACATACACAAGGAGAAAACATCCTGAGACACAGTCAGAACATTTCCTCAGCTAACTTTTGTTTTCCCTACATGTAAAGAGACATACACAAGGAGAAAACATCCTGAGACACAGTCAGAACATTTCCTCAGCTAACTTTTGTTTTCCCTACATGTAAAGAGACATACACAAGGAGAAAACATCCTGAGACACAGTCAGAACATTTCCTCAGCTAACTTTTGTTTTCCCTACATGTAAAGAGACATACACAAGGAGAAAACATCCTGAGACACAGTCAGAACATTTTCTCAGCTAACTTTTGTTTTGCCTACATGTAAAGAGACATACACAAGGAGAAAACATCCTAGAAGAGTAGTCAACACAGTTCCAACTGTTACCAAGAGGTAATGCTCAGCTTTCCCTACTGGAACTTCTACACTTATATTTGCCTTCTCCTGAAAAAACATTGCCTGATTTACTAAATAGCAGTCATACCATTTAAGACCAAACAAAATTCTTACAGCATGCAAACCTATAGGGCAATTTCATTTTAAATAGAAATAACAGTATTATTACAGTCATTTTTGTTTGGATCGGGTCCATTGTAAGTAATGTAATGTAAATGTTCAGATACTATGTGTGGCAAAATGTTTAATTTAGTGGAAAGTCACTAATTAATGCAATCAATAGATAAAATATAAAAATAACAATAATTCAGACCCATTTGCTGAAGAGTAATTAAGTGACAAATGAAAAGCAGCAGAAATACAACAAAGGCCCATTACCCTAGACAGGTCTGAAAGCATTACTTACAGCAAGATACTGTATGACAACCCAATCACAAAGTAGAACACTGCTGCTGCCACACAGTTCACTTTTTTGTCTCACTGTATCACCATGGTATCCTAGACAACAAAATTGGCAATGACATAAGGTAAAGGGTGGTGATGAATGGCCCTAAATCGCTCACCTGAATTGTTTGGCTTTGGGTCTGCTGTTGAGCAAACATAAGAAGCTTTTTTAAGGTTCTCCCTATAAAAATTTATATGAATTCAAGTTACCCCCAGCGTAAAGCCAATTTTCACCCAAGGGCATAATTTGGACAAACTTGGTAGAGGACCTCTAGCTGTTGCTCTATGCAAAATATCTAACTTTAATTCTAAGTTCTAGGCCTAGTGGTTTCAGACAAGAAGATTGTTTAAGTCTTCCCTTAATAAGACTATGTGACCCCCTGGGCAAGGCTATTAATGATCCAATGGGCATTATTTGAACAATCTTAGTAGAGAACCTCCAGATGATCCTCCATTCAAAAAATCTTGGTCTAAAATTTATGGTTTCTCACAAGAAGATTTTTAAAGATTAAATATTTTGCACAAATACGACCCCAGGGTGGGACCAATTCTTACCCAAGGGAAATAATGTGAACATACTTGGTAGAGACCTCAAGCTGATACTCTATGCAAAATGTCCAAGTTCTTATGGTTTCAGACAAGAAGATTCTTTTTAAATTCCTCCCTATACAAGTCTATGTAAAATCAAGTCACTTCCGGGGCAAGGCTATTAATGACCCAATGGGCATTATTTGAACTAGAATGCTCATGGGCAGCATGTCAAGCCCACCAATGGAAAGCCGCCTATGGGGAATGGACAGTGAAATGGAAACTGTGGGAAGATGATGATGGTAGGACAAAGCAGGCCTAGATGATGTCTCTTTCAGGGAGCATAACAAACGAATTCTGGTATTTTCAAATTCTTCCATGCAAGGAGAAGTAATGGCCCAGACAAGGTCTATCATCAACATTTTGGACCTTTAAGCTGTTACTGTGACCTTGACCTCTGAGCTAGGAACCCGGGTCTTGCACACGACACCCCATTTTATCAAAGTGAACAATTGTGCCACGGTATTTTAAAATCCTTCCATGCAGCGAGAAGTTATGGCCCGGAGAAGGTCTATCACCAAAATTTTGGACTTTTGACCTGGCACCGTGACCTTGACTTTTGAACTGGGAACCTGGGTCTTGCACGCAACACACCATCTCATCAAGGAGAAAAAATATGCCAAGTTATTTCAAAATCCTTCCGTGCACAGAGAGGTTATGGCCCCGACATGGCAATCTGGATGGATATGCACATACATACACTGAACTGTGGTACCAAATGTGACGGCTATGTTGAGCTATCCGTAAGCAGGCTCGACAACAATCTTAGTAGAGGACCTCGAGATGATGCTCCATGCAAAAAATCTTAGAACTAAATTTCTGGTTTCTCACATGAAATTTCTAAAGATTAAACATTTTGCACAGATAGGACCCCTGGGATGGGGCCAATTTTGATACCAGTGACCTAAGCTGAACAAACTTGGTAGAGGACCTCTAGCTGATACTCTATGCAAAATGTTTAATTTTTGACAAAAGCTCATTGAACATTGAAAAGTCTGTGTGGAAAAATGAGTTGTTCATTTATCAACAGATATGAACTGGAATCATAATTATATGATAAAACAATTTTTTTTTAACAGCAGTGTTTGCAAAAGAAAGTGTCTGCTATTCTAAGAATTTCCTTCTCATTTCAAAATAACAAATTTAGGGGCATTGTCCGTAGTTCACAATCTTAAGGTATGTTCTGTCATTGAGAAAAAGTTCTAGGTCTTGTGGTTTCAGATGAGAAGATTTTTTAAGTCTTCCCTATATAAGCCTATGTAAAATAAAGTGACCCCAGGGCCGGGCCATTAATGAGTTTTGACCCCAGTGGCATAATTTGAACTATCTTGGAAGAGGACCTTAAGCTGATTCTCCATGTAAAAAATCTTAGCCCTTGGCTTTGTGGTTTCAGACAAGAAGACTTTTTAAGGTTTTCCCTATATAACAGATTATTAAAATATCATCAAAAATGCTTTCATGTGTTCAGATGTTTTGTGTTTTGGAAAGGAAATATTGGTTGTATTGAAAAATGATTGCTTCCATTGAATTCTGCAGAAAAAAATACATTAGAATGGAAAATTTCATTAAAATATCTTTGTAAATGACAAAATTATGGCCTATTAAATACATCAACTGATTTATTCGGTGCCGCGATCGAGTCATTTATAACTGGCATTTTATATTGGGAAAAATTCCAGATTTTTATGATTTTTTACGTATTTCAAATGCCCATACATTTGTATCTTCCTCATTTTTTAAGATATTTAAAAAAATGAAACAGATTTAAAAAGGGTTTTTCAAGGACATTTATTTAAATTTAATTACAATTTAATTTTACTTAACTAAAAAAATAGTCAGGGTTGCTAATATAAGTCTATTAAAATCAAGTGACCCAAGGGGAAGGCCAATTTTGACCCAAAGGGCATAATTTGAACAAACTTGGTAGAGGGTCTTTAGCTGATGCTCCAATAAAAATACCTAAGTTCTTGGCCTTGTGGTTTCAGACAAGAGGATGTTTAAGGTTTTCTCTATATAAGCCTTTGTAAAATCAATTGACCCCCGTGGCAGGGTCAATTTTGACCCCAAGGGTATGATTTGAACAAACTTGATAGAGATCCTCTTAAGAATGCTACATAGCAAATCTTAAGGCTCAGGGCCTTGTGGTTTCAGACAAGAAGATTTTCGAAGTTTTTCCTTTCTGTTGCTATAGCAACCAAAGTTCTTGATGAAATTCAATTCTTCGAAAAACTTTGGTAGAGCTTCATGCAAGGAATATCCCGGCATGTTTTGTTAAAGTTGACTTAGCGTTATGGGAGGAGAAGTCGTTCAAGTCAATTTGTTGATGCACACCGCACAATGCTGGCCGACAGATGCCAGACAATCAATGATCACAAAAGCTCTCCCTTGAGCACTTTGTGCTCAGGTTAGCTAAAAACTCATCTTGAGCATAGCTCATGTGAGTTAACAACATACTTTCAGATTCAATTGTAACTTGGTCAAACATATTAAACTGAATAAAATTTTACATAGAAGGTTCAGGAAAAAGTATACTGGTATCTTTTTCTTACTCTAATGAAGCAACATTTCAATAATTCATCTGGAACATAAAGACATACCATGATGTATTAAGCCAAATTCCTTGTTTATGCATCTCACAGCAACCTCTGGATTATTGAATGTGACATTAACAAAGTCCTGTCTGGACACTGCATGGTAACGCAAATGTACAGGTAATGTGTAACCACCAATCCAAGTTTCATCAACCTTACTCAAGTTCGAAAATACAAGTCCAAGAAAGCCCGTTGATTCAAACTCAGGCTTTTCTACATCCACTGCACTCGTCAGTAAAACCTTGAAATGAAAACAAGCAAAAAAAATTAAGTGAACTTACTGCTGCTTTGAAGAGAAGTTTTAACTATAAACAAAACAAAGAAAGTTTTCAAATGGTAGTTTTAATGCTACAACTTGTTAATTCAGACCCTGATAACTTTAATGTTTATCATTCCATTCCTACAGGTTATCAAGATTTATTTTTATTTTAAGATGTGAATGAGGCACACAAGTCTTATGTTTAACAGGATGCAACTAATCTTACTTTTGTTTGTTCATCTGACATTCAGTAGTATATTGTACAGTGGACTAGAAAAGGTGAAGATTGCAAGCAGCTAAGTCTGATATTTTAACTAATATCTCATTTCTTATACTATATAGCATGGAGGTTCTATCTATCCACATGTACAAGGTGAAGGAGTATATTAATTCCAAGCTGCTAGCTGCAGTTCTAGCACTGATTAGCACACTAGCTCTGCAATTTGTAGCAACTCGTCAAACTCTTTTAAGATCATGTGCTAAATATATGCAGACAATTTAAGTCAGCTTAAAACTATACAAAGTAATCAGTTACAAAACACAAATGTCCCATTATAAGCTTTTAAAATTACTTTCACCATGACAAAAAAAATAACCTTACATCAGGACCGCCATAAGGTTTCAGTGACTTTATCTGATCAGGATCAACATAGGCTCCTGTAGGAAATGTCTCTGTAAACAATATGTAACATCGTAAGTCTTCATCTAAATGAATGTCAGGTAACAGAGATACTGGAATTTTCAGTGATGTGACAAGGTCCCTGAAAAATAAAACATACAGTCAATATAAAATCCATAATGAAGCACTATATATAAAAACAACCAAAAGTCTAAGTCGGCATTCACGTTTGATGTTATTCTTTTAAAGTTAGTAGGGAGGTGAGGTAAACCGTTTTACGAAACTAACTATCATCTGACAATTTATAGACAATATAACACATTTACCATGATTTTAAAGATATGACAAGTATGAACCTCAAGCCTCGTCAAACTAAATAGGTTTGTCTAGTGAGGAAGCAAAAAATTCAAAATCACGGTTATTCTTAGTCTGATCATACAGAAAAAGACAATAAGTTTGTAATCATTCACAGTAATAACAAGAGCTGTCTGACAACAGCAAGCTTGACTATTCTCAATGATTTGATACTGGAATCTGAGGCTCAGAGCATGTCTTTAAAAACACCGAGAAAAAATGCAAGGGTATGTCCATAAGTATCGGATACGAGACAGTGATAGGTAGCCCTAAACCCTCCACCAGTGAATTCCACAAATGCCAGGATGTAGACTAAGTGATGCAGACACCATCAAGTCAGACATACATGAAAGTATTTGGTCACTGATGCAGAGTCTGTGAACAGTTCTCTGCTCCAATTCTCAATTACAGAACATACCTTAAGACTGAAAACTGGGGACAATGCCCCTAGAGTGAGCATTGGGTGCATTTGTCATTCTGTCATTCTGTCAGTGCAAACACTGCTGTTAAAAAAACTGTTTAATCATATAATTATGATTCCAGTTGATATCTGTTGATAAATCAACAACCCGTTTTTCCCCACAGTTTCAATGTTTAATATGTGCTTTTGTCAAAAATTTAACTATGGTTGACCATATAGAAGTCACTGTGTTTTAATTTACTTCTAATAAATGTCATTGGGAGGGATTAATATAAGTTGCAAAAACTTGCTTCCCAATCGATGTTAAATAAGTAATTTTAAACTATAAATTTCAAATCATTCTTTTGACACAGTTCAGTGCACCTTTTTCTGATCATCATCACCCATTCACTGCCTCAAAGGTGCACACTTACAGGTAACAAATCAAATTCACAAACAACATTGAAACGTCCAGCTAATCCAGACATCCATATGTCAAATCGTAAATGTTGAAAAAAAAATAAACCTTTAGTTACCTGCAATACTTGATCAGCAAAAAAAAAAAAAAGAAAGAAATAATCATAATGATAATAATAGACAATCAGTGTACATACTAATGTTTAAATTCTTAAGTGGCCAAAAGTACAGGAAAAGCGGTTACACTGAACACCGAAATCTACTTTGGACCGAAATCTACCGAATTCTACTTTGTAGGACCGAAATCTACTCAGTACAGCCAAGATATGGCATTATTTATTACTTTTTTTATATATTATTAATAAGTTTATCAATATGAATATACACTCAAAATTTCAATATTGTAAGTTTTGTATTTTTTGAGTTTGAACCAATTTTATACTATTGTGTTACAGGCGGTGTCTAACACTGAGCGTGAGAACAATGAATGTATGGAAATCACCTTATACACTTCAACTTATTCAGGCGACTACATAGATCTAGTTGTAAAGTTTGACTTTGAAAATAAAATTTTATGGAAAAGGAGCTTGCTGTTTTTTTATTTTGTCTTTAAATGAAGATATTTATAAATTTTAAGAAGATATTAATAAATGTATAAATTCAAACATGAAGCCGCCATGCACTATGTCCTGCGTTTTGCACGTGCATGATTACCTGCAGGTGTTACAGGTTTGTTTTCTTTTATCATACAGTTTCTTCTTTTCAAACTTTTCAAAGTTGTTTTGATGTATTAAGATGTGATGCAAACTTTTTTTTAATTTACTCGTAAATCACGAGTAATATCCCAAAAACGTATTTAAATTCGATCTTCTAACCCTCAATATGCATAAGTACATTGCAATCATGGAGTTTCCTTGTGTTGTTTGTGTTAAAGAATGTCTAAATGATAGCATACATTTCTCAAATTGTAAAAAACTGGGTTCATGCCGAATGTGCAAATTTAAATGAACAAGACCTTAAGTCTTGGTCTCAAGCAAATTTAGATTTTTTGTGCAAGTGTTGTACTTTAATTGGATTGGATTATGATAGCGGAGCAGCTCTTGCAAGGTAAGTTTTTTTTTTGTAAACACATATCTTCTTTTCAGATTGATTCATTTTTTATGCAGGCGCAATCCTTTCAAGAAAATATTTAATAAGAATAGATTGTCTATGTAATCTTTTTATTTATAAATATTACTTCTTATCATGCATATATACTGGTATAGTTGAAACATATTCTTCTAAGCCAAATAATTGTATGTTAATAATTTTCACAAATCGCTAAGTATGGTGTTATTAAAGGTTTCTGCAAAAGTGTCTGACCTCGTTGTAATTCATACTGCTGAAGTAGAAAAATATTTTCAAAAAAAGTATTTGATATCAGGGTTTCCATTTGACCCTTGAAGAGGGGTTTTGACCCCTGAATTTTCATAAAGACCCTATTTTGACCCTCGGGTATTTTGACTGAAGGGTCATTTTGTCTTAAAATAAAGGTATATTTTAGCTTAAATTCCGGTATTTTTCACTGCAATTTTGTAAATACAGTTGCATCGGACGAAAAATGACCATTCAGTTTTTGGAGCAAGTGGAACCGCTGGATATGTTAATACATATTAAAATGTATAAAAAAACATTTTCGCTGAATATGATTTTAAATAAAGATTACACAAAAGCTATCAAAGTATCCTACTGGTATACGTTCTAAGTCTAAGTCATGTGACAACAATTCACGTGAAAGTCACTTCTGGTTTCTTTTTCAGGAAGGACCGATGTTAAGTTAATAAAATATATAATATGCTGTATTATAATGTGTAGTTATTATCGATAAGACTGTCAATCTTTGCAAAATGCAGGTGACCGTAACAACATACAAACAATTGACGGTTAACAGACACAGAACTGGTCAACCCCCTCTGTTCATAGGTCCAATGTTTATACATGACAACAGTGACTTTGAGACGTACAGTCATTTTTTTCATCAGCTTAGGCTGAAGTTGACTGGTGCAGACTTAACCAAACTTGTTATAGGTTCTCATGACGAGCAAGCAATGGTTAAGGCATGGACAACTGAATTTCCGTATTCACATCATTTATTGTGTAGTAGACACTTGGAACAAAATGTGCGACAGTACTTGGAAGATAATGATGTACAGAAATCAAACATTCTTGTGATATTAAAGAAACTGTTTGGATATGAAGGCATGGCTAACGCACAAGACGAAATTTGCTTTCAAGTCATGTGTGACGAAATTGAAACTTACTGCATGCAAATTTCAGAAAAATTTGTTCAGTACTTTAACCGACGACTTAAAGGTCACATCTGCGCGACTGGTGACTTCAGACTGGCAGAAAATCATCAGCAATTTCTTGTCAGTAAGAGTGATTGGATTGACATGACCATTGTGCAAAGGTCTAATGTTAATAAACGTTTTTGCAATTTTGCAGTGCGAAATGAAAGGGTTGTAACAACAACAGACGGAACTAGCTCTTGTGTTGCACCCAGGACAGACGGTAAAAAACCAGGCCAACGTAAACGCAGAATTAACATAATAACATTAACGATAAAGAAACCTAAACATTAGGGACTTAACAAAGAACGCACAAAAAAGCAAAGATTAACGTTGATCGCGCAAAAACCTGCACATCATGTCGGTAGTCACCCTCACCGGGCTGCGGCGCTTTGCGCGCCGACTGTTGTTGCACAAACTCACTGTGGTAGCGTAAAAATTTAACTAAAAAGGCACTTCATGTCGGTAGTCACCCTCAGTGGGCTGCGGCGCTTTGCGCGCCGACTGATGTTGCAAAAATTTATTCTAGCTCTAAATTTGTTAGGTTAAAGAACCCATTATCATGACTGACTACTGTTTTAATGTAATTACTTTTTGTGTGTATTTTTCTTGACTTCTTATTTGTTGTTTCATTCTGTACATTTTCGATGAATTAATTCTTAAAGCATCAATATGCTTTATACTGCATTTATTATATTTAGTATTTTTAGCATTTGTATTTTGATTTTTTTTAACTTTTATTTTTTTTGTAAACAAGTATTTTCCGTTTGCTTTTACCTTTAAATTGTTCGTTTTAATCAATGTTTGTTTTATCAATTTCTTATGTCTTTCTTTATGCAAAACTTCATGTCCTTCAATAATAATAGTTATTTTTTAGGCATTCTATCCTTTTGATGCATTGATCATTTCGTACACTTTGATGTTTAATGTTTTAAATCTGTAAAAATAATCAAAATCAGATTAATTCCTTATCTATTTATCTGAATTAAATTTATTTTTTTGATCATTTTCGTAGATATTTTTTAATTTAAAAAAAATAATTGGCCATGTTGAGAGTTCCTCCTCATGGTGTGGCCTGGATATAACATTTCGCACTTGTTATATGTAAAGAAAACGTTTGCAGCTGTATCAATCTTTTAATTCAAACATAACATAATAATTTGCGAAAAAAGATTGTGTGAAATGCAATAACTGAACGCTAAAACTTCGTGTTTTCATGAACAATTATATTTACTTGAAATGTTACTTTTATTAATAAATTCTACATGGATCTGCATTGAGTAGTTCAAAACTACCTTTTTATAGTGATTGTCGCGATGTAATATTTCCACGCTCACCGATTTCAATAATTTTTACATTTATTAACATAACTTTTTTACTAAGTAAATTTTTCAATTGAAATTTGAAATATAAGTAGTTTATAATGTAATCTATCATAAAATACTTAAACATTAAGTAACAATGCAATATCTTGGCTGTACTGAGTAGATTTCGGTCCTGCAAAGTAGAATTCGGTAGATTTCGGTGTTCAGTGTAACCCCAGGCAAAGTGGCTAAAAGAAAGTTAGTCATTGGTTATGTTCTTTTCACAAGACAATATAGATTTCAAAATATTTATAAAGGTTCACCAAAGGCTTATCTCTAAAAAAGAACATAAAATTGACAATAAAATTTCAAAAGATTTGTGACAACTTTTGTTTTTTATTTTCTGCAGGTATGACCCGACTAATTTTGGAACTACTACAAGTCTACCAAGGTATGGGTACGAGCTGACTGAAGTATGAGTTAACAAGCTTATTTTCAGAACAAGCACAGCAGGAAAAGTAACATGTATTGTTCAACTACAAAGCTTCTGGCACTTTAGCTTAAGGTCTTCAGCGTACACGATTTATATACTGTTACAGGACGTGTACGCTGAAGTCAACGCCGTAGGGAAAGTCTACCAATAATCGTGCCAGGAATCTGACACGTTCGCATCAATTCATCAAGCATGCCATTGAGTAAAGTGAACCATATCCTGATAGAATTATATATATATTTTTACTAAGCCCAATATTAACACATAAAAAACTAATTTCGAACACAAAATGCCTTTAAGTTTCCGATATGCCTTAAAATTCAGCACACCGCCGCCATCTTGCCAAAATGTTTGACCACGTGATCACGAGAATGACCTCGACGGGTTCATCAGCGCGGACGGTTAAGAAAACAATACCATGTGCTTTTAACTCCGCAACATTTGTTTACAAGTATCCAAGAGAATAATCATTGAAAGAGTGTCATAATATAGACCCAATTCTTTCTGTGACACTTGTCACTTGTCAATTTTATACATGTATAGTTTCATTACTTCTACAAACAGGTGCTGTCAAGCAGTTCGTTTACGATTTAGTCTAAAAACAGATAGTCATGTTTGTTTTCTAAGCGGTTCGTGCGGTTACGTCATACGAGATCTCGCGAAGCTTCTGACAGTAAGTCGGAGAAACTGATATTTCTCTGCGAAACAAGCAATTTAATTGTATTTATTAATATTTTTAATAGTTTAAATGGTATGAAATGATATTGAACTCATTGTTTTATCGAATTATGCACAATATTAAATTGTGAAAAGGGTATTTGCGAGGTAAAACGACGTTAAAAGTATGTGTGTTATTCTGGTTAGGTTTCGCAACGGGTCTGATCCAAAACTTTAATGCCGCATCATGTAAATGAACAAAATGTTAAAAAAGCGGCTTATAAAGTTTTGGAAGCCAGAACTACTGGCACTTCAGTGGTGGAGTGG
The DNA here is from genome assembly GCA_012932295.1 of Cyclina sinensis. Taxonomy (NCBI): domain Eukaryota; kingdom Metazoa; phylum Mollusca; class Bivalvia; order Venerida; family Veneridae; genus Cyclina; species Cyclina sinensis. Next base: position 18,171,647 of record JAAONU010000001.1, on the reverse strand, counting down.
GATATTTTCTTTAGGACTTGACTGCAATTTAGTTGACTGCTCACTTTCATTTCACTAAAACCTATCGATCATTTTTACCATAAAGGGGTAAACGGATAATACGGTTGATTCTTGGACAATTCAAAAACTTCAACTTATTACTGCCTACAACTACAAGGCAGGTGTCAAAAACAACAAAACTTTGAGACATAGTACCTATGAAGCCCAGTCTTTTCAATATGTCTCTTCAAAACTGGAGGATTTCGCGCCGCCAGTAAATTAAAGCAACACCACGATAGTAGAACGCTACTTCGCATGGTCTAAATAAACACGCTTTTAGCTAATTCTTGAATTTCTTGAAGATTTCCGCTTAGTCTGGATTACCTGCCCCTTCATCTCTATACTAAAGTAAGTACGCTGGGGACCAGACTAGATTTCCGCTCGGGTTATCAATAAAACACGGCCCATCCGGCCCAGTTCCGTCTAAATGGGTATGTAACGGATGCCTATTTTTTCTTTTTTTTTTTTTCCTTTTTTTAAGTAGTTAGTGTCAAACAAAAACTCAAAGACCTGATGGTATTTTAGGTCTTTGTGTAAAATGAATATAACAGACTGAGTAAAAGATAGAAGTAAAAATCTTTTTCATGAAAAGTGTAAGAAAATTTAATTTAGATCATATTATATCAATATTCCAAAAAATAAACTCTTTGTGATAATATTTAGGAAGTGGACCTCATTTGTTAGATCTACTATTATGAAACCACAATTTGGTACCCAATCATTTTTTCCTTTGAATAAATGAAATCTCTTCTTATACAGCAGAATTATTTTAACTGAAAATAAGCATATGTAATGGACATAGAATCAACACTATATCTGCAAATTATACAGTGTCGATTATTGTGTGCGTTTCAGAATCAGAATCAGAATCAGCCTTGGCCCGAATCAGCCAAGGTCCGAATCAGCCGGTATTCATATCTCTTCCAGCGATTTGACCATTTTTCGGTCATAGTCACGATATTATTAGATTTAATATGATGCATCCATTCTTTTGATACACAATTAATAATTTGGTGTAAGAAAATTCCGTATCAGAAAGAAGTAGTAAGTAAAAGTAGAAAGTAATTATTGATAATTAAGATATTGACTTACTCACTAGCGGATCCAGGGGGGGGGGGCGCACCCGGCGCACGCCCCCCCCCCCCTAAAATTCCCGGAGCTTACATGTTCTTTGGTATGGAAACAATAAAATATACTATATTTTCCTATTTTTTCTTCGCTCGCTTCGCTCGCGTATCTTTATACAACATTGCCTTTTGAGATATTAGATATTAGAACTATAGGTAACGTATGCCCCTGGATCTGCTAGTGCAACCTTTAGAGTGATTAAAAGTTACGCCCCCCCTAACCCAAAATCCTGGATCCGCCCCTGGACTTACTTACAGAATCTTTGAACGGTGTTTATTTAATCATTTCATACTTTAATTTAATTTTTTGGCATAATTTCATTTAAAAAAAAAACTTGAAACTTTGATTTAATTTGCATATAATCTTCAGGCTTTCGATGCCTACTAATTAATACGGCTATTGCCACTGCGAAACTTTTTTAATGGAAATATTTCAAGCAAGGTTTTCCAAACCAAATACAGGTCATAACATCCCAAAACCAAAACGGCCCAGTCAAAACAGACCACATTTCAAGTCAGAACGGCCCATATTTCAAGTCGAAACGCCCCACATTTCAACTCCAAAAACACAACTTGAAAAGTAGGCTAACCCTTGTGAAATTGAAACATGCAAATTACCCAAGAAAACGCCAGACTCATTTCAGTTGAAAATAATTTTAATTGCAGATTGAATTGGGAAAAATATGAGTTAATTTATTTATTCTTTTTCTATTTCCTAATGAAAGTTAAGAATTAAACATGTACATATTCTTATTCACGAAGCTGTAATACAAGGTCTCTTGATTCTGATCTAAATAGGGATAAAATATCTAAACCTTTCGTTTAAATTTATAAAATTCTTAATTCACATATAACGAATTAGATAAGTATGTAACTAGTTTTTTTTATTACAGACATAACTAACTACATTGCACGGTGCAATTAAACAATACAACATCTAAATTATTGAATTTTCTATTATAAAAACAACAAACATAGAAATTTTTGACTGGAAATGTGGGACGTTTTGTCTTTTGAATTCCGCCGTTTTGACTGACAGCCCTCCGAACCTGGTTATATGGTCTCTATCAACACATATTCTTTCAAGTAATTCTGAGCCAGTGAGTCATTGCTGGTATTTAGGCTATTGAAAAAGTAACAAATTGTTAAACTCAAACATCGTAAGTTGTGGAGGAAAAAACCAAAGTCAGATGATACTTCATAAAAGAATGGACATTGAATCAGAGCCTCGTTACCACTGTAAACAGTTACCCTCGAGCCAGATATTCTGGTTTGTACCGGCAGCCAGTGTAAGATTCTTATAATAAATGTCAGATGGAAATTAGTCGTACCTAACTATTACCACATGAAAATTGAAAAGAAATTTCAAACTGTAAGGATAGAAGGCTTTGACTTAAATCTAATTTAATTTTATAAATATTTTCTAAAGGTATGTAGCCTTAATTCCTTGGACATAAAGCAAAAGGGAAGAGATACTATCGACCAATAATATTTTAGTGGTCAAAGCAGTTCAAATGGTCAAAATTTAATGATCGGTAACTGAATCGACTATCAAGCATATTAAGGCATCATGATTTGCTGTTTCCTGTGTCCTGACAGCTGCTTTATAGTTGCTGTATATCAGCTTCAACTTATTACTGCCAAAAGTCAATACTGACATTTATTGTGAACCTTTAACATCCATAAAACTCGTTTCGCCCACTGATAAAAGCTAGTACAGTTGGTTAGCCTTAATCTCGGTCGGTAATTCGTTCCAGAGTCGTATAGTTCTTGAGAAGAATGAGTTCATGCATTTATATGTGGTGTTGTATTTTTGACTGCGGGATGAGGAATTTGTTGTATGTCTGTAAGGTGATTGTGATCGACATTAACCTGTTTATTTCTTATTTTGCATAGCATGACCAGGCTGGCATGGTTTCGCCTTTGGTGTAGTGTTGACCATTTTAATTCCTTAATCATGTTTGTTGCACTGCTTGTATAGTGGTAATCATTATAAACATACCTTGCGGCTGACCTCTGGACCATTTCTATTCTGTGAGTGAGATATTTCTGCCATAGGTGCCATATGGTTGAGCGGTTTGTAAACATTAGAATAGATATACTATATCAGTTAATACATCAAAAGGTCAAATATTTCATTCAGGTCAACCAACCTGTATTATTCACACTGTTGCATTTTGTACACCTCATCTTTTGAGATAATATTAAGAATAACTGTAAAGTGACATGTCCTAAAATAAATTATTTTAAATGGATGATATACTGCACCAGTGTTTTAATGGTCCTTCCCTTTTAAATGAATAAAAGTGAATTATTGCCAAGAATAACCTATTTCATTTTTTTTCATTTCAGTATATATAGACGATAAGACTTTTTTTACTTAATAAATTTCTATCAGAATAAAGTGAAGTATAATTTAAGATTAATACTTGATTAAAATTAAAATTAATAAATTTCTGTCCACGGAAAGAATGCTCCCCTTTTTAACAACTAATACATAATATGTATTCATTTTACCTGTAGTACTTAGAATTTCTTACTATTAATGTATGATTCATTCAATATAATTCACATAAATTTTGTATGATTTAAAGGTAAGGGAATGTTTTTTTTTTTATTTTTTTCAGTATGCTTATTTAAATACGCTTAAAAGTGAAAATTTACTTAAAAATACAATAATAAAAGTGATTTTAGTATCGCGTGCGGTGAAAAAAAAAATAAAACGCACGAAATATCTCCACATATCTACGTTCCCGCGAGGGGTTTGACAGGAATTGGACCGGGATGTGTTTGGTTTTATTCGAGACTAAAACCTGTATTTGTAAACTTCCGGTCTAATGTTTTTTACTTTTATTTTCATCAAAAGCTTCTTGGTTGATGTTTAAAGGCAGGCAAGTATTCAAAACTTGTACCTGCCAAAGAAAATTCTGTATTGTTAATTATCTACTTGTTCGTCGACTAGGAGTGACACCTTCAATCTGTGAGAAATGGGGAATCTTTTTGGGAAAAAGGAAGGGAAGAAAAAAGAGACAAGAGTGACAGAACAAGATAAAGCAGTATTGGTATCTATTTCATTTTTTTTATTATTTTTTACAGTTTATTTTTACATTTCTTGATTGAAATTTTTCATTGTTACTAATGTCATATATATGTTGCAAATCAAAAATTAAAGGGTACTGTAGGGTGCCGGACGTTTCGGTAAATGACCAGTTCGGTAAATTGGATTAATATAGTGAACCCTTTGGACGTTTCGGTAAAAAGGCAATTATATAGCAATTATATGGTAAATAATAATGAAGAAAATTGTCACACATATAAAAAACACATAATAATTACCTAGTTTTTTTTTCTTTTTGACAGAGTGACTGTCCTAATTGTTTGTCTATAATCATGTGCCATTCTTTACAAATATACGTTGATAATTTTATCAGTTAGTGCTCGACTCATCAGTCGATTCAGGGACCGTAAGTCCCAGGTCGATTCAGACTTATTATGAACACGCGTTTTATAATTTTGTTAAACAAGTGATGTGTTATTAATGTGATATGTGCTATTCTTGTAATGTGCTTATAGTATTTTAATGAAAATAAATAATAATAAACAATAATTAGTTATTATTACTACAAATGGTCTAGGTCCACTATGTATACCTAGCCCATTTACCGTGAACCTGATAATAGCAGCAAAATGAGAGCAGCGGTGAAATATGTGATATATCCCATTGTTACCATATAATTACTATATAATTGCCTTTTTACCGAAACGTCCAAAGGGTTTACTATATAAATCCAATTTACCGAAACTGGTCATTTACCGAAACGTCTGTAAATCGTACTGTACCGAAAGTCAAAATTTTTGAATGTATATTTTAAATCAACTCGTTTTATTTCATAATCTTTTTTTTTTTAATCCAAGATATTATGAAAATCTGCAGTTACAAAATACATGAATTTTGACTTTAAAAATCGAAAATTGAGGTTGTCCCTCGGTTTATCGATGGTGCCATTGTTGCAAAAATAAATCACAAGAGAAAGCGAAACTGTAGATTTGTGACGTAAAAGTGTCGCTTGGAAAATGGCAGAAGTGTACACATTGTGATTCGAAGATTTCATCTAAATAAATTTTCATATTTATATTTGGATAAATATTGTAACTCAGCATCTTAAACAATTTAATTTAATGATAAAGTTTTATCTGTACAAAATACACCTTGGTTAAGTAAATTATCTATTCTTGAAGCTCTGTCTGTAAACAAATCTTAGATCTGCGGACAGTACAAGGCATGTCTTATAATACATTTTGATCATTCATAAAAAAAGAATACCAACTGTATTATTCTTCAATTTACAAGGTTTCCCCCAGGCCAATATCGCTAGTCGCATGCGACAAGCCATAATTTCAGGACCAAATTTGAGACATGCTATAATTTGCCCGACATGCCTTATCTCCCACAGCGACTCCACGAAAAAAGCATGCAGTTCGAGCAATGTTTTGTCATCGAGTTTATAAAAGTGCAACTGCATATTTCACACAAAATGGCTGAAATACTTTTTGGTACTTTTGTTTAAATTCTCGGATGTTTTAATAAGAAAAGGTCAAGTAGATTTAAAAAAGGCTTTAAAAATTGAAGGAAACCAATTTCAGCAAATATTTAGTTCATTAAACATGAAGCAGAGAGTGAAATATCGGATAAATTTCGATTTCTGCGACCCCTTCGATTTTTAATATTTATAGAAAACAGTGAAAAAGTTTCCTTTTCTCTCAGACTTGAAAATTTTTGCTGTCTGGGTAGACATCCCATGTACATCCCTGAGACTATACTCCTGTTCATTACCAAGGTTTTAAAAGAAGAAAGACATTAAAGAATGAAGAGCAATTACATTTGTTGATTTATTTATTTAAGTGAGAATCAAAATTGACATATGTATGTAATATACAGATATACACCATTGTAAATTACATGTATATATCAGTGCGTCGCAGCGGCGCATGACAAAACAGATAAAATCAGTCTTTCCTGCGACGACCCTTCCTGAAATCCTGGGGGAAACCCTGATTTATACAAGCAATACCTGGATTTATCTAAATATCTGCTTGTACGAAGCTCTGTCCTTAGAAAAAAACGTAGATCCACGGTCAGAACTTAGATCCTGTATTTAGTCACACCCCTGGTTGTCAATGGTTTTTTTTTAATGAAATGTAATGCAATTTTGACTCTAAAGTCTGGTCATTTTTTTAACCATTAAAGTTTTCTTCAGTATCGTTATTTCATTTTATTTATTCTTTCAGGTTTGAAGTTTGATTTACAACTTTTAAATTAAAACTTTATAGTCACGATGAACTTACCTTGTGTTCAGGTGAATAAAAATCAGCAGCAAAGTACAAATGTAAATGACAGTTATTATATTCACTACATTCTCTACTTTTAATCCCATGTTGAACATTTTTTCACTCCAGGAAAAAAAACAGACCTTACTTCTTTCAGTTTGACATTTGCACATTTAATCCAAATAAAATTTCCAAGTGTTTAAGTACTATGTCCTTTTCAGAGCTATAAATGCTAACAGGACGGCAATTATAACTATGCAATTATAATGTGATTGCAAATTAGCCTGTGACATATCCTTGTTTGGATATGCCACTGTTGATTGCCGTTTGATCTTCAAAAACCCTTTATAAATGGTTGGTTTCAAGTTTGACCTAATTTGTCTGTCATGAAAAAAGAAATGCCGCAGGCTTTATAATCCTCTGTCAAATAATAATGATTCTAATTTACTGCTTTTTTTTACAAAGTCACCCAAGTTAATGCCTACCTTAATTACTCTGACGTTGTGTTTGTAAAAATTTGTACTTTGCTGAAAACATGCATTTGTTTAATGCAATAAAATAATTGATTGATAATTACACTGAATTTTATAAATCGCGTAGTAAATCATTGAAGTGTAAAAATGATTTTGCCGGAGACAATGCGTACGATTAAATTCTTTTGGGGAAAAATACAAAATAAGCCATCAATTTATTAAGCATACTTTCATGCAATAAACAGGCATTCTTCCGATAATGTTACAGGTCTATTGTAGTCGTTACCAATTTAGATAATAAGAAGCAAGTCAGAACCTAAATGGTCACATGACAAGATGACGTGTTCTATCGGTCGACCGATGACTGAAAAATCACTACTTTTGATTAAGCGTTTCTAAGTAAATATTCTTTCAATATTCGTAAAATTTTCAAAACTTAACAATAAGTGTACAAACTTCATTTTGGCGTTGGTTGAATTTTTGACAGGAGCTTAGATATTTTGTACCTAGTATTGTTTAAAATTGTTCAGATCATACCCCTAAAGTTCATTTGGTCTACTGACCTAATTTCTTCATATATAAGCCACAACAATTAAGGTTTGACCATGTAAACAGTTTTGCTTTTGCTTTTTACATTTTCAGACCTTACTTACTTTCCAGTTTCTGATGCTACAGCAATGGAACTTGACAAATGTGCATAGTTTTGAATGTAGATTTCAACCTTGACTTTAGCTGACCTAAATCTTCACCTACTGACCTACCAGTACTGTCCTATTTTTGAGCTACAGCAAAGACACTGACAGTTTTAATTCAGATTTCAACCTTGACCAACCTTGACATACTGACCTAGTTGTTATTTTTTGAAGTTACAGAGATAAAACTTGAACCATAATTATGTACAATGTATAGATATAGATTCCATAGTGTCAATGGTAAGACCATCTTAGTTCTTACAGAAAGCCAAGTTATATATACATGTTTATTGTACTTTGTCATTCAAATTAAGGTATTTGTTGTGATAGCTTTGTTCTAAATATCCATGATTTAAACTGGTCTATTTAATTTCATGTCACCAGATAAATGAACTGTAGGGCCCAGTTCACCATGCTTGCACAAAAGAAAACAACACACTCACACATTGTGTATGATATTACAGGAATATGATTCATAACCATGACCTTGTGTATACCTTCATATTTTTGCTTAAATTCTACAAATAACATGTGTTATCACACCCATATTCAGAGAAATGGATTTCTATCTATTCACCTAATTGTTTTTCCTTGATCAAACTTAAGAGGTTAGTTATTCAAAAGTGAAAGATTCAATAGTCTCTTGTAATAATTAGGAACTGAAGCAACAGAGGGACAGGCTAAAACAGCTACAGAAGAAGATAACTATACAGATGGAAAAAGAAAGAGAAAGGGCAAGACAGTTCTTAAGAGAGGGGAAGAAAGAGTAAATATAATCACATTTATATTTCAAAGTTCCCTTTTTTTTGCTGTTCAGTATATCAGTATGATTCAATGGAATATTTATATCTTAATAAACTCACCTTTTTCTTCCAAAACAACTATGATGTCATTAAAATCGTAACAACGTTTATGAGACATAGGCAGATTTGTGCAATATATCAATAGGGTTGGGAAAAATATGGTAAAAGATCCAATTACCGTAATTTCATTCATTAGCCAAAGCAGAAATATTATTATCTTTTGCCTCTCATTAAAACAATAAGTTTTTATATGATTTGAACTTGGAGAAAATATTTTTCCATGTTCTGTTTGAAACAAACTTGTAAGATGACATAAGTACCTTGTGCAGTGTGGAATTTCATAAATTCTTTACATTATCCTTCCTTAGCATACATTCAAGTTTTACTTGTGCAGAAATGAAGCCTTCTGTAACTGTATAAAAGTCTAAAAATTGATAGGGTCAGAATATGTGATGCAGCTCATTTCACTTTTAGAGTCAAGTCAGCAGAACACAGTATATCAATACTTACACAGAAACAAACAGTTATCTTTTGTATTATCAAAGAAATCTGGTACATACATGACAGTGTACACATGCAGTGGTCTTAATCTTCTTATTTCAAAGACTAAAGGGCAATAACTCTTATTTTGTCTATAAGTCAAAAAGCTTAACAGCAAGAACAATAGCAGAATTCAAGACATTTCTACTTGTTTCTTCTTTATAACTTACAGATACTGACTTGAAAGTTAATTAATTGTGCAGGTTTTTAAGGTAGAGTCTTTCAAAGAGAATTATAATTACTAATTTATTTACTACAAACTAATTCTGTACAATTATCTTTTCTGACAACCATTTGATATGCTTGCTTATTTCTTTCAATGAAAATCATTTGAAACTAGTATATATATAAAATGATTGACAAAATAGAGGGGAGGGGTGCAGAAAAATGTTATTCTCCAGATAATCTCTTACTTCCAAAATACGTATAATTATGCTTTTATTATCTGGTTAAACATTGATAGGGTGTTACTATATTGGTAGGAAAGCCAAACTGCTGCTTCGACACAAGAAGTTTGGAGAAACTCAGATTGAGAAAATGGATGGGCAGTTAGAAAATATAGACAGAATGGTAAGGCCTACAGAATTGTAAAGCTTATTTAGAATTAAACTTTTTTTTCCTCTATGTAGTGAGCAGCCTTATATTATTTTACTTTTAAAAGCGACCCTTTATTAATTTACAGGAAAATTTGACTTGAGTAGTTACAATGGCAATCAGAATGCATTCATATGAAGCAGGACTCACTCTCTCAACTGTTAATAAAATGTAATCTAATGTAGTATAATTATTGTAGTTAAGTGCTTTCTTCTCAGGAAGTAATCTGCAAAGTATTTGTAAACTTACTTAAAATAGAAGATACAACTGTAGTTACTTTCCACTGAGATGTCACTTATGAAGAATATGTGTGCTGAAATAATCTTAATGACACCTTTGGAGTTTACATGCAGTAAGTTAATGCTAACACTGTTATTAGCATATAGCTTTCTTCCCACAGACCTTATTTAGGTCATATAACATAATTTTGAAGTTGCTCAGAATTCTAGTTAGAGAACACATTAAAATTTGATAGAGGTATGAAGGATGTGACCATTACAGCATATTTGATAAGCGGTGAAAACTGGTGGCTCAGCTGTTGTATTGGAACAGTATTGTACATGAAGTAATTACTCTACCACTCAACAAAAGGCACTGGTCAGTGAACCATAAAATTGTCAGAAATAAGAAAGTTAAATGATAAAAAAACAAAGCAAAAACCATTGAAAGTTTAAGTAATTTTACTGTCCACAAAACTTGCTCATGTGAATAGTTTTAGTTAAATTTTTGTTTATTTAAGATGTATTGATTACTTACTGTTGTACATTTATTCTCTAGGTACATGACCTTGAGTTTGCCCAGATAGAGGCAGAGGTTGTGAAAGGTTTACAAGCTGGGAATGAGTCCCTCAAGCAGCTACACAAGGTAATGTATAAGCTGACTACAAAATGTGGTGTTTAGACATAATAGTTACACTTTTGTGTGTAATGATGGTCATTCTATGTTGTGTCAGAAAGAATAAAATTTCTAAATTGTTATGTTTCACTGGCTTTATTAGGGACTAGGAAACACTTTGCATTGATGTGTAAAACAATATTTACCTGCTGTCAAAAATGAGAAATAATGTTTTGTAGAAACAGCCAAGTCCATTCTACATACATAAGACCAGTAATATTTTCACTTCTGTTTACAGATGTTCTCAATAGAAACAGTAGAAAAGATAATGGACGAAACAAGAGAGGCAGCAGAATACCAGCAGGTATAGTAGGACTTTTAGAAGTTTTCCCTTGAACATTTCAGCTACAAAAGAGCCAGTGCTAAACAGCAAGCCACTAGTTATTTTAGTAAGGTCTTGTAAATCATCAGCCTACATGCAACAGCTACATCCAGCTTTGTGATCAGCCTGTACATTCATACCTCTGCAGGTCATAAGTTAGCTAGTATCCGTATAAATAAAATTAAGGCTGTCCAAAATAAATGATGAGCAATAATCAGGGTGATCTTTTGTGATTGGCCTGTGTCTGTCATCTGTGGAAAACATTTTAGCTTGTTTTCACACCAAAGGCCAATTTTTTTTATCCAGCTTTAATGCAACTTTAATGTTTCCTTTGATGATCTTAAAGAGGAGAACCTTGTGAATACTGTCTGGCTCATGGCTCTTCATGAAACTTGCTCTTAATGTTTTTCTTAAGAATTTGTAGATCAAGTATGAAACTTAGTACTCTGCTAGAGGTCCTGTTTTTGACCCAGTTTTCTTGAAACTTGATCAGAATGGTTTTTCTTACATTATTTCTTGCACAAATTCTAAACTGGATCAGGTGGGCTCTAAAATCGGGTCACAAGCCGAATTCAAAGGAAAATCTTGTGAATGCTCTAGAGGACACATTTTAAGATCATGAATCTTATGCAGAATTCTCAGAAAAGATTGAAACACTGTCACTTCAGCTTAAAAAGTAGGTCACCAACTGAAACCTCTTGAAAACCTTGTGAACACTTTAGAGGCCAATTTTTGGCCCAGTGTTCATGAAACTTACTCAGAATATTTGTGCTTATGATTACTTGGATAATTTCAGAACTAGGTCATGTTGGTTTTCAAAGTAACATTTATGTTGTTAAAAGATTTTTAAGATACAAAAAATTGTGTTCATTTTATACAGTGATATAACATATGTATTTTATTTGCAGGAAATAGACGACTTGTTGTCTGGAGGCCTTACACAACAAGATGAAGATGATGTTTTGTCAGAATTAGATGAAATAATTAAGGTAGGAATTGTTCAAACAATGTTTTTAAAGTAGATTTGATTTAACTGACTTTTAAAAAGACTATGCTGTATAAAAAGACTTGGAACTTTCAGTTCTTGAACTATATGTAATAATGATTATATAGATCAAAAAGATGGGAAATATTATGGGAACACTCATGTGTGCAGTAAGGGGATTTTCACAAGTTGTCTGTACTCCAAGTCAAAGAGTTTTCATTAATCGGCTTAATTATTTGTCTGCTGTCTAAATCAAACAGCTTTCATCTGAACTTCACATAACTTGCTGATAATGTGAATGGGCATTATGTTTCAGCCAGGTTTGATAACCAGCCAAATTCCTCTAGGCTTTTTAGAGTTATGGCTCTTAATTTTTACAAAACTGGCATTATAAGCCTTGTCTACTTTGTAAGACAAACGGTTTTCATTTGATCTTCACCAAACATGCTGATAATGTTTGTTGGCATAATATCTCAGCCAAGTTTGATAACTGGTCAAATCCCTCAAAACATTCTAGAGTTCTGGTCCTTGAATTTTCCAAAATTAGCCAAAATTATGCTTTTGGGGTTTTCTTTGTTCATTTGCTCTGTAGATGTAGAGTTATGATCCTTTACTCAGTTAAAATCTATGCTGAAGAGCACACATTTATATGTCACTCTTTTCTCAGAAAAAAGTTCAACATTCATTCATGAAATCTCATCAGAATATTTTTTCAACCATGTATGTTTTTTTCATAGTATTAGCTGAGTTATGACCCTTGATTTTGTGAAAATTGGCTCATTCTTACTAGTACTCTGTTACCATACAAGTTTTGTGCTATTTCTGTTACATTTGACAACAGGAAATTCTGCTGAGTTACTTTTCTTAAAGTAATTTTTAATAAATATTTGCAGACTGCTGTGTGTTCTCTTACGCAAGGTCCACAGGAAAAAAAAAAGACATAGGTCACATAGTAATATGTACAGACTAAGAGTGGTTTGGGAGACTTTGTTGTCTGTGGTTTCTTAAGTTCTTTTCCAGATATTGCTGTAAAAAGTCAAGGAGTTAAAATTTCAGAGTTTACCTAACAGCATTCACAGTTCTGTAGATGAGAAAAAATTAAAAGACCAGGCTGTCTAAAGAGCTTCCTAATAATGTCTTATGTATTACTGCTACCTGTTGCAAATTAGTGTTAACTGTTTCATATTGCAGCAATCACTACCTGCAGTAGGAGAAGAAGGGGTACCAGAATTACCTGATGTTCCAGAACAGGAACCAGCAGGTAAGGAAAATCAAAATGCTTTCAAACTGTTAACTTGATGTAAATAGTAAGTCTGTCTTGATGGTTCACTTGATACAACTCTGATTGGAGACCACTGCTACCTCTCACAGTTATAAGGGTCCGTGGTAGATTTGATCCAAATTATGATCTTACTAAATTTGTAATAAATTTGCCTCTTTGTCAGAGATGATTTAGTGGTCTAGTGCTTTAAGGGAATGATGGTTTGTAAACTTTCAGCTCACAGAATTGAAACAAACTGAAGCCATTAATACTTGAAAGCAACTATCAGGTTTCAGCAGGGTTTTTGTGATATTTGTTCTCTAATTTATTGAGCCAGCTTAAAAAAAGAAGAATTTATCAACTCGTATCAGAAATAAACTTTCAGTAATAAACTGAATGAAATTATTATGTTTAAAATGTGTAAGAAGAAATATATAGCCTACAGAATGTCAGTTAATAATATTTCACTTCACATAATTTTCTTTTTCAGGAAAAGCCAAAGCCAGGAAAGAGAGACAGGCTGCAGAGGCGATGTTGGCATCATGACCCAACTAGACATATAGTGTAAACTGAAACTATAATCAATATACTAATCTCTTTGAAGATTGTGATACGTTTATTGAAATTGTAGAGGTCAGTTTCTAGCGAACAAATTGTGCTTGCAAATTCAAGTGTTTCAGCCAGAATTGAGACAACTGAATTTCCAAAGTAAGAATATGAAAATTAGGGTAGATACAGATTTGAATGAACTTCTTATCTGTTTCTTCTCAAGTGTGAAAATTAATTTTGTTTACACCTGCTAATCTGGATTTCCGGTATTGTTATTTATATTCCAGCCAATGAGACTGCATCTAATGATGCATCTTTGTGGTTTATCTGTACACATGTGGTGTTATTTTGATATAGAAGTACAATGTTTAAATACTCTTGAATAGTTTGAAATTATGTTTTTGTTTTGTCAGATAAATGAATTCTCCTTTGTTTCATTCCATTGAAGTTTATTAAAGTTTCGGTTTGTGTTTATTAATACTTTAAAGCTAGGTGCTGATTGAAAGGTCATGAGAAGATGACCTCTTTGTGTCATTCAGATCCTAATAGTGGAGCATTATTTAGGAGCTTATTTTAACTAGATTGACTTTTTTTTATCACATGTACAGTAAATTTCCAATTGTAAATTGATCATAACTGTGGACCTTATTTTGTTTAAATTTTAAGCTTGTCTGTAAAATTGCTGATTTCCACTTGATTTTGATATAATTAAAATGGTCTTAAAATATCAGATCATTCCTGGACTTTCTAAAGGCATTGTGGAGCTGGTGATGGTATGAGTGGAAATGGCAGATTAACCTTATCTACATCATGAAATCATGTGAAAATTTGTGAAACTATAGACAATTTTAAGTTAGAATCTTTACAAAGCATGTGATAATTAGTTTATGGTATGGCAACTGGTCCTATTTCATCTCCAACATTGTATATCAGCCCCAATATCTTCCTCAAGACCATATATTAGCCCCCCTACACCCCCAAAATCATATATCAGCCAGAGAGGGTAACTATAAGGATCATATAGCCTTGATAGGTCAAGGGGATGGAATGGGGGCTGCTGTGAAAATGTGCGTATAATGATATATAAGTATCTGAGAAGTAATTAACAAAGTATTTGTAAGCAGAGAACTTCTACTCTTAAACATTTTTATGTTTTTTTCATTCTCACACAATACCCAGTTTATGATCATTGTGTGCTGGTTTTCATATTGTCAGTTCATTGAATCCATGTATCAGAGTGTATTAGGTAATATTGATGGACTGTAAATTATAAATGACAGCATATTTCAGGCTGAAAATTTAATTTCACATGTATTTTTCACTTTGACATACATGCACTTATAAAATGCAGTTGTATCACAATTTGCCAGTTTGGAAAACAAAATTTTAACTGCCCAGTGTTTAAAGGGCAAATCTTTATTTTCATAAAAAGAATTGGGGGATCATTGCAAAACTTCTGTAGCTACAATAAGAATGTGTAAATTTAGAAGGTAGTACAAAAATGTACAATAGTTTTGTATGGACTCCGGTATGCTTTTAGTATATTGTTAAGCTGTTGTTTTTGTTTTATTGCTTTTCATATAAAGAAAGGTTTTTACTTCTCAATTAAATGAATAAACTTGTGTAAATGTATACCATCTTCTTGGCTTTTATTAATATTATTTAGTACAAAGATGACAAAGTATATTATAGTCTTCCCTATGGCTCAATTTCACTTCTCTCAGTCTCTTCGATGGCTCGAAGTTCTATTTTTTCCCCATATATATCTATATAGACTTAATAAGTATGGTTTGCAGTGGTAACACAACTATTTGTTTTGAGGCTTAAGGTGTTTTTACAGTCCCAACTTGATATTTTACATGTTTTATTGTTCCCAAGTCTGAATTTAGGTGTCACCATGGGAAGTTGCATCACAGGTTGCCCTAACTATAAAATAGCATGTTTAATTCTTTGATTGATTTTCAGCTTAATTGATTGTCAAGCACTGCTTCAGAAATCTGTAAATTCAGCATGCTTTAAAACGACGTCATTTCGGCGCATTTTATGAATGAATTACGTACTTAAGATGACGTCATTTCACCATTATGAATGAAGTTGTATGTTTATATGCTACTATAAGAAAAAAAGTGCCAAATAAAAGTATTATATTATCATAATTTCCATCAGAAATATGATTTACATGTAATATGCAAGAAAAAGAATTAAACGCCAGCTGTCATTACAGATGGGAATATCTGGCTCCCGGGTAACTGTTTAGTGGTAACTCGGCAGAGCCTTGTTACCACTTTAAACAGTTACCCTCGAGCCAGATATTCAGGTCTTTTACTTTGTCAGATTTTGTGTCCATTCTGCATGTCTATAACCAATTTAAGAAAATTGAAACTCCATGACAGAAATGTTAACCATACGGAGATGGTGTGCAGATCGCAGGTTTTGGCTTGGTCGAATCAAGGTCAAGCTCACACCTAGTCATTATGATTTACTATGTCAAATTTCTTGTCTGCTCTGTATCTCCTGAATCAATTGAAGAAAATTGAAACTATTTGGCTTCAACAACATAACCATACTTAGATGATGTGCAGAGTGCAGGTTCTGGCTTGCTCAGATCAAGGTCCAAGATCACATTTCAATCTCATTAAAATCATGTCATAATTTGTGCTCTTCTACTATCCGCAATAAGGTAAGGTAGCGAAGCGGCAGTAAGGATATGATTTTAAAGAGATTGGGTCACATTTAGTCATCATTATACCCCCGCACAACGAAGTTGTGGGGGTATACTGGAATCAGCTTGTCCAGCCGTCCGTCAGTTTTTCCTTGTCTGCCCAATAACTTAAGAATCCTTTGACCCACAGTCTTCTTGTTTGGTGTGGAGGTTGGTCATGATCAGTAGATGACCCCTATTGATTTTGAGGTCACTGGGTCAAAGGTCATGGTCACAGGCCTTGTCCGCCCAATAACTTAAGTATACTTTGACCCACAGTCATCTTACTTGGTCTGGAGATTGGTCATGGCCAGTAGATGACCCCTATTTATATTGAGGTCACTGGGTCAAAGGTTATGGTCACAGGAGCTTTGACTAAAAAAAGCTTGTCTGCCCAATAATTAAAGAATCCTTTGACCCTCAGTCTTAGGTCACTGGGTCAAAGGTCAAGGTCACAGGGGTCTTGACTAAAAAAAACTGGCTTACTACCCTCAAATTTGGCAAGGAGGTTGTCCATGACCTTTAAATGACCCCTGTTGATTCTGACAAAGCGCTATGCGGGGGTATTCACGCCATGACATTGGCAGTTCTAGTTATTTACTGTGTCAAATTTTGTGTCTGCTTTGTATCTTTTGAATTGATTGAAGGAGACTGAAACTACTAACCATTCCAACACGACATGCAGAGTACATATTTTAGCCTGTTTGGATCAAGGTCAAGGTAACACTGTCATTTTGAATTAATATGATATATTTCATGTCTGCTCTGTATCTCTTGAAACGATGGAAGGTAACTGAAACTACTTTGCAGAAATGTTTATCATTCTGAGACAAGTGCAGAGTGCAGGTTCCAGCTAGCTGGGATCAAGGGCACACTAGGTCATTTTGATTTAATTTGTGACATTTAGTGTCCACTCTGTACCTCCTGAACCAATTGAAGGATATTGAAAATACTTGGCAGAAATGTTAACCAAACTGAGATGATGTCCAGAGCATAGGTTTCAGCTGGTTTGCCTCAAGGTTAAGGTCACACTTACTCATTTTTAGCTCATCTGAGCAATATGTGCTCAAGGTGAGCTTTTGTGAATGCCCTGTGTCTGCCGTGCGCTGTCAACCTTTTACTTTAAACAACATCTCCTAAACCACTACTTGAAAGATGATAAAACTGCAGGAATGTTTCTTGCATGAAACTTTACTTAAGAATTCCATTACATAAAGAATTTGGTTGCTATGGCAACAAGAATGAAAAACTTAAAAAATCTTCTTGTCTAAAACTGCTAAGCCCCTAGGTCCGAAATTAGGTGTGTAGCATTGTCTAGTGGACCTTAACCAAGTTTGTTCAGATAATGTCCCAGGGGTCACTATTGGCCCCACCTGAGGGGTCACAAATTTTAATGTAGCAATATAGAAGAAAATCTTTATAAATCTTCTTGTCTGAAACCACAAGGCCTAGAGTTTGAAAATTGTCATGAAGCATTGTCTAGTGGACCTCTACCAAACCTGTTAAAATTATTCCCCTAGGGTTCCTACTTGCCCCACTTGAGGGGCACATGTTTTACATAGAAATATAGTAGAAATTCTTTAAAAATCTTGTTGTCCAAAACCACATGGTCTAGAGTTCTGAAATTTGGCATGAAGCTTTGAATATCGGACCTCTACCAAGTTTGTTCAAATTATGTCCCTTGGGGTCAAGATTTGTGCTGCCCTAGGGGTCCTTTTTATGTAAAATCTTTGAAAATCTTGTGAGAAACCGTAAGCTATAGTCATAGACCATCTGACCCTCGATATTTTGCTTGGAGCTTCATCTAAATGAAATATCTACCAAGACTGTTTAAATTATTATCCTGGGGTCATTAATGGCCCTGTCGTGGAGTCACATGACTTTAGATAGGCTTATATAGGAAAGATTTAAAAAATCTTCTTTGAAACCATATGCCTTAGAGCTAAAATATTTTGTATGCTGCATAGCCTAGAAGACCTCTGCTAAGTTTGTTTAAATTATGTCCCTGTGGTCAAAATTGGCCCAACCCCAGGGGCCTATTTGTGTAAAATATTTGATCTCTGAAAATCTTCTTGTGAAAACCCCTAAGCTATAGACCTTAGATATTTTGCATAGAGCATCAGATTGAGGTCCTCTACCAAGATAGTTCAAATTATGCCCTTGTGGTCAATATTGGCTCTGCCAAGGGGTCTCATGATTGTACATAGGCTTATATAGAAAAGATTGAAAAATGATTTTATCTGAAACTCTATGCCTTAAAGGTTAGATATTTTGGGTGTTGCGTTGTCTAGTGGTCTTCTACCAAATTTATTCAAATTGTCCCTGGGGTCAAAACTGGCCCCACCATGGGGGTCCTATTTGTGTAAAATATTTAATATTTGAAAATCTTCTTGTCAGAAACCCAAGAGGTTATGCTCAGAAGGCATTCAGAATATTTTAAATATTTGGTAGATAGACAACATGCATTGGGGTAAAGGTGACTGAGGCTGAAAATAGATTTATCTACTTTACCTCATAGAGTCTTCATTTGTAGACCAATATCTTTGATATTTAGTATGTAGGTTCCTTGCTCGAGTCTCTACCCTTAGGTTGGGTTTGAGTTCACTGGGTCAAGGTCAAGGTTACTACAGCTAATAATAGATTTTTCTACTTTCTGTCATAGAGCCTTTATTTATCGACTGATATTTTAGGTGTCTGGTTTGTAGGCACCTACAAATCATCAATTAGAAAATGTAATACTGCTTCTGACATTTGCTTAACAGCAAAGCCACAGCCAAGGTACTCAGGTGAGAGATCCAGGGCCATCATCGCCCTCAAAACTGTTTAGCAGAAAGTTTATACGCCTGAAGGGACATATTATGTTATGCCCCTGCATGGTTGTCCATCCATGTTGTTCTCTGTTAGTTAACAATTTCTGTTCGGCAGTAGTGTTCAAAAACTGCTTGAAGGTACCAGTTATTGAAATATATAGATGTTATACCATAACAAGATGATGGCAGACGTGGATCCTGGTCTAAGATACTTTCAGGCCACTTGGCATACTTATCTTGAACTGCTTGTTTTAATCAACTGTGGGATCTTGGAAGCATACTACACTGGACCATAAAATCTTCTGGATTGGCTGTTAGTAATGTTTAACATGACTAATGAAATGGAGGTCAAGGAGTAACTTCTAGTTAGGGAGACTTTCTTTTGTCAACAGGTATTGGTTTAGGGTGGGCTGTCATGAGTAAAGTCTGTTGTGTTTTTTTTTTACATGTACCATTCTTTAAATGCTCACAACTGCCTCTGTGATGGTGTTGTTAAGATTCTAAATCTCTCACTGACTAAGGGTCATGGGTTCAAACCCATAACCATGACAACTTATGGAGAAAATCAGGCAGTGTCTTGCCATGGACCCAGGGTCTAGCACTAGTCTTCAGGAACAATGGTTAAGTCAACTGCCTACTGGATATAACTGACTTTAAGAGAGTGTTGAACTCAACCAGACCAATACCATAATGTTCAAACAGAGATTTTACCAAAGCAATCACAGGTCATTTAGCTTAACTTACTTATGGTTTGTTAACAAAATGTAACAAAGCAAATACAGTCTTAGTTTAAGGAAATAAGTATTTATTTAATTTACACAAATTCATTTATTCCAAGTAAATAAAAAAATGCAATTGAGATGTACATAATGAAACAAAACACAGGGCTCAAAACACTTGTCTAGTAAATGTTCCATACATTTAGCAGAATGTTCTAACATTTCCACTCTTTAATTGGTGTGTTTCTCAGAAATATATCTAAAAGCAGCCTGACTTTGTCACTGAAATGCCATTCATCATATCCTGTTGTTACCTTTCTTTTCAAAAATGAAATTAAGTCCAGGATAGTTGACATTTCTGATTAATATTTTTGCAAATCACCAGGTGCTCAAATGTTTATATAATGTTTTATGAAAGTACACAGAATTATATATTAATGCAAAAATGTGCCTCTATTCTGCCTTATTGCCTACATTTTTTTTTCAAGTTCAGTTAAGTGCCACTTACGTTTTACTATTTTCTACAAAAAGATCTTATTTGTCATTTTTGAACAATTTATGATCAAATAAATTCTGAACAATGTTTTGTTTAGTTAAACAGGTAAACTATTTATTTGTAAAGCTCTCACACCCACAAGCATCCCAGATATAAACTTAACACAAAATACATTGTCTAGAACATTCTTCATGACTTGCAGATATTTGGTATATTTCTTGCAAAATGTTTTTCTATGGTTAATTACATGTATATATGAATAACATACATAGCAACATGTTATACATGCATTTCAGCTTTGGTTTCATCATATCTGCCACAAGTTCACTGTTTCTGCATATGATGAAAAGCAAGAAATACTCCAGAAAATGAAAGATGTGCAAAAGTTATATAAAATCATTTTAGATTTGTTGCACATTTCTGAGCACAAGTAAGTGCAAAAGCATAGTCAGCCATGTAGGTAAAACTTACATAATATATAAATAAAATATCATGACATACTATATGATAAAAAAAAGAACTCAGAGTACGAAGAATACTCCTTTTAGTTTCTATCACAGTTTATCTCGTGAAATACAAACACTGAATAGTGTATAGCATACTGTACACTGAAAATAAAAACAACATAAAAATGCAAATACTGCAAGACTTATTATTTTCTGCATGTTTCTACATAATTTTTCTTTACCGGACATGCACGAACTGGGGAATGCAGGCAATGAAGTTTCAAAAATACTTTCCATAGACAGAAATGAAAAGAAGTGAAAAACGCATACTAATGATAGAAGAGTAGTTCGGAGAAAAACATGGTAAGGAAAGCATTTCAAAAACTTGATTGTTCATCCTATGGAAGATGTTCATATGTATGATATTGGCTGTGTTTTTTCTGTCTGTAACCCAGAGATCTGGCATCAAACACTGAGGTCTAGAATGGGAACTTCCACACCAAAACGGCACCATCCTCACTAACACTGCAGATGTACTTCTGCTGTGGACAGATCCTTATACGTGTGATGGCTGCGCTATGTCCAGTACCAACAGCAATAACCTCAGCTGCATCGTATGTCCAGACCTGTGAAATTTGAAATCAAAGGTTTCATTTCAAGATAGCATTTATATTCTCTAATGAATAACTGTTAAAAGTAACGTATTACATAAAAGAATTTCGGCCAACTGGGCCTGCTGTTATAAAACAATTTTGTATCAATAATTCAAGAAAACCCAAAACCATCAGACTTGACCGGATGGTTTTTGTTGATTGGATCTTTGGCCATTAAGTCAGTCAAGCTCACAGGGGCTTGCATTTCAATAGTTGCTTTCAAACAATTTCTCAGGAATGAGTGAACCTAGGAACATAGTTCAACTTAATGAGTAAATGACCTCTATGTCTTTTAATAGGCTCATTACATCAAAGGTCAGGCTAACAGGAACCTGCACTTATAAACAGTTTCTGTAAAATTACTAAAGAAAATTCTAAGCCAGGACCCTTAAACTGTGTAGAGTGAAGGGTAATTGTAAGTGGATGACCAGTATGATTTTGAGGCTGGTGCATGAAATGTAAAGGTTACAGTGACCTGTTCCGAATCAATAGCTAAAAAACTGAAGCTTTAGGGTCGTCAAGCTTTTAAAGAATGTTATGATGAGTCAATATCCCTTATATGATCAAAACAGTGACCCCTTTCCCAAAATGGTGACTGAGAGACTACAGGAGGTTCTACATTTTTTTCTACCTTACAGAAAAAGTGCAAGCCAAACACAAGCATGCTATTTAGATTCATAAATATTTCCAAGAAACATTAAGGAGCTGTCAAATGAAATTGACCAAAATAAACTGTTTTTACCTTCAACAATTTATCAACACCACCAGACACAAAGAACCGTCCATCTGGAGAAAGGTCCATTGCATTTACTGCACCTGTCTTGGACCCTTCTACGTCTCGAATCAGTGAGCCATCATAACATTCCCAGTATCCAATTTTCCTGTCAGTTCCACTGGTGAATATCTGTGTCTCATCTTTGTTGTAGCATACACATTTAAACAGTGTGGTAGCAAATACAATCTGACTCCTGGATCGCTTCCTGAAAAAACCCAGAGAAAATGTCCATTCTAAAAACCACCCTAAATACAGCTTGTCCAAGGTATTCACAGCAAAGAAGCTTTATCTACCTGGTCAGTCACAGAAAAAGTTGTTGTGATAAAAACAAATTTACTTTATGAATGAATGTGGGTTACATTATATAAACATCAAATCACCACTGCTTCTGTAGTAACCATTGATTTAATGTAACAGTCAAAGCTCAAAATATTAATAATCCATAAAAAATATAAAACTTTGTTTTCAATCGTAAGAAGTAATTATGGTCAAAATAAGGACACGTAATTTTTGGAGAAAAGCAATTTATGTACTTTTAAAACACTGTATATACAAAAATGCAGAATTAAACTTACTCAAGGTTCCAAATGATACATGTTCCATCAGCACTGGACGAGACACATTCTTTGTCATCATGTCGTATTTTAATATCGGACACACATCCTTTGTGTTCCTTCAGAGTGTCCAGGAGTTGGTAGCTGGGTTCGCCACGTCCACTGTAGCGGAAATTCCAGATCCTGACCTGACCTTCACCTCCACCTGATACGATGTTGAAATCCCATTCTCCCGGAGAGCAGTAAGATGCATTCTGGGTACATGCCACTGCAGACACACCCTTGTTATGGGCAGCGTTGATTGCCTTTTTCAGCACAATATCATTACCAGCTTTTCCATTGAAGCCAAATACTCGAATGATGCCATCATCCCAAGCTGAAAGAAAATTCATCATTTTTCATCATTTGTATGACAGAACATATCAGTTCAATCAAAGGAAACAAGCTGAGTTTCTGAAATTTTTAATTCCCATTTTTGTCATCTTGAATGAAATATATTCAAGTGCTTCTTTTACATCAGTATTAATTACCTGATAGTTCAGCCATTCAGCAGGCAGACAATGTACTCAGGCTTAAAGACAAATTTGAAATCAATCAATTTACCTGAAACAATAGCTTGTCCATTACAAGCCAGGGTGATAGCATTGCATGTCATGTTTGGTACAACATGACGCTTCAGTTCCTTCATGTTCTTGATAGCCCAGATGCGGATCTGTTCTTTTTGACAAGTGAGAATCAGATCTGAAGTACCTCTGAAAAAAAAAACGAAAAAAAACTTTGCAATCAATATAATCAACATATATGACACACATACATGTATATCAATTAAGAAGCACTATGCAGTAGTAAACTTTACTGAATTAATAAATTATCTTGCTTAAATAACCTGAGTTACAGTGCAATGAAGTTTTTGAGAACATGTGACATTTTTGCAAGAGCTGTTTTCAAAGATCTCATGTTTTCCAAAGCTGTCATTCAAGATTTGCTTGTTGTTCTCGCTCTGTTTTTCAAATGTGTCTACTTGTTAAACAGGTAATGATTCCTGTCTAAAACAAAGTCTCTAGTGAGAGAATTTTGTTTTACTTACGGGGGAAAGATGATATCATTAACACAACTTGAGTGGCAGGTTTTAATGAGTTCACATGAATCAAACTTCATATCTCCAGTCTTGCATGCACTTTCATAACCAAACTTGTACATGCGAGCATTGGCAGTGCCAACAAAGAACTGAAATACAAAATCATAGTGTCAAGTACTGCTCATTGTCAAAACAGGAATGCTTTACTGTAAGTAAATAAAGTATAACGTTAACAATATATTCCCTTTTTTTCAGCCACTTGAATAAATTTATTTCAAGTTTTTTTCATGCAGTTAAACTAATCATTAGTCAAATTTCTATTCAAAATATGATGCTTGATAAAAAATTACTTGAGTTTTTCATCCTACAGTAAAATTTAAATGTTTTGAAATTAAAGTTCATCTTTAAAATGCTTCAAACTTTAGTAATAGAGTTTAAAATTATCATATGGTTAAATAATATACTGAAATATCAGTTTATATCTCTACATGCCTTTGAAACATAGCATTATAGTTCTTATGTCATCAAATGGATTACTGAATCTATTACCTGATGACCACTCCCTCTTAGAGCTATAGATGTGATGGCATTGTTTGGACTCTTCACACTCTCATCTACCCAAGTTCTGAAAAACAACATAGCAATACATCAATTATTGATAACAGGCAGATATCTAAATAAATAAATAAATAAAATAATTATTAAAAATTTGCTTCAACCTAGAACTTGGTGCTATTTACAGAATTAACTGTGTTACAGTTGCACAGAGAACTAAATCCCAGTTGACCAATTGTTATTTTAACCTATGACAACAGGTTACATTTGACCTAAGCTTCCATAATGAGCCATCAAATATGTAATTCATATGTCAAGTAAAAGTTTGGTTTACATAAATCCCCAGGAACTATAAAATTTCATACAATATGGTGTTATTTGGACAGTTAATATTCATAAAATACATGTACTTGTGCAGTGTCTTTTTTTACTGAACTGGTAAATCAGTGTCATACCTTATTATTCTTGCCTTAGGCGCTTGATTTTTATTTTTTGTTTTCTGTTCAGCAGGCAAAGGAAACTTGAGTTCAGCAACTTCACCACAGCCAGTTCCAACAAGGAAATTGTCATTCTTAAGTAGAGCTAGAGCAGTGACCCCTCTTGCAAAATTGAGTTTAGCTGGGGTCTGAGCTTGGAACAGCTTTGTCTCTATGTTGATAACAAGCACATCACCTGTGGATGTTCCACAGAAGAAGTACGGACTTGCAGAAACTTTCTTATCCATCTGTAAAGAAAAAAGCATAAGTACAACTCACCTTTTCAACACAGTACTCTAGACTGGTTAATTAATTTTTCTTGTAACTCTGTAACCAGTTAAATTTAGATGCTCGCTAACAATTCTTAACACTGACAAAGTATTCCTTGCATATTGGATCAGGCTATCTGAGGTCAATACCTATATATGTAAGATAGTGTGATCTAACACCTATGTAACATGAGTCACATGATTCCTTGATGTCACACTGTTGATGTAACACTGACATCATCAGTTTTTTGCTATGAAATATCTATCCAGTAATACTGAAAAAAAGTGAGCAAACAATATTACAAATTATGAAATATTGTATGCAAGAAATAATATCATTCATGTATCTGACACTTAGAATAAGCGATCTGACCTTTGGGCAACTGCATTTGGTGGCAATTTGGCACTGCCTTGTTCCCGTGAAAATGCAGTTGCCCTTGAGCTGAATCAGCCCATCGGTACCTCAAACACATGAAAGATTCCTGTGACAAACAGTCTCCAGCAATAACAATACAAGGATCCTGCAATTTTACAAATAACTGAATAGATCTGGCAGCTGGCTCATAGGAAGCATTACTCCAACACCACCAGAAGTAAATGATAACTCTCTGAGTACCGTCTTTCCTAATAAGAAATTACTTCACTATCATGAGGTCTTTTATTACCTTATCAGCTCTCATTCTTTACTGCCTATAGGAACAGATCAGAATATTATACCAAACACACTGCAGCAGAGTTTAACTACCTACTTAGGATGAAACATCTGTCTATCACTTTAGATGAGTGTTGCTTTTTATACTTGTAAATGATTATAAGTCTTTACTTACAGATATACACAGAATCTTTCTTTTGATCTGTCCCATGTTAACTTCTGTTGGTCGTATTTTTCTGTTTTTTACATCTAAGTCCCACACACGTAATGTTCCCCTTAAAAATGAAAATACAAGTATAATTATATTCTGAGAAGGGACCACATCTTTAAGGGGCATCATACAATTAATTTGCAATTTACAAAATTAAACTCACAACTAATCAGTCATTTAACCAGATCTTTAAAATGCTTGATAATTGACACAAACATTTATTTTATTTGATGTGACTAGGTTTGTTTTTTTTATACAGTATTGTTTTTTTTAACTTATATCAGGGGTGTAAAACAAAAAGACTTTGTCTTAACTAAAAAGTAAGTAGAAATGAAATTTCTATCATCTGCATTAAACATACTGATACTTACTCTCCACCCGTCACAAAGACATTATCATCCACAGCAGAAAAGCTGATACATAACGTGTCCCCCGCACTTTCTACTTGGGCAGGGCTGCCACAGATTGCCTGTCCATTCTTCATATTCCAGATCACAATGCTGAAATACACAATCAAAATGCTTCCAGAATGCATAAAGTGTATTCACTCAATGAGAGACCCAGAACACTTCAAAGAAAATAAAAGTTGTGCAATATGCATGTGCTGATATATATTCCTAGTCTGTTTTGATTGTGTAATATATAAAACACTTCTACTATTTACTCCCCAATGCCTTATTGCTGGGTGGACTGGCAATCGATAACTATTCTTAAAGCAATTGGCAGATTACCAACTGGCTTTGTCAGAACAAGCCCCTCAAACCTTCAACCTCCTGCACCCTAACAACTAGGCCTTGGAGAATGTATGTATAATTATAAGTATACTACAGGACATATTTAGGGGTCTTAGAATTGAAATGTATTTAATAACCACTTTCTTTCACTGCAAAGTTTTAGAAATTTAACAGCAATAGTTATCACAAATTCAATTGAAACAAAATAATACAAACAGTTCATTAGTAACTGGCACCGATCAAAAATTCAGTATGGAAAAATTAGTTATATCTTAACTGACATGTTAATTTGTTTCTATCTTACAAGTGTCTCACTGTGTTCTCCCAATAACTGCATACAATTATAACACCACTGTAACTAATTCTGGAGGGGCTAAATACTGGATCATGTAATATCATGTAATATATACAACTTTTTGAAGTGGGATCCATCATGCATTTTTACAGGTAATTAAGTCAGGATATTAAATAAGTTTTTTTTCCTTTGATTTTATATCTCCCATTTTTTCTTAAATTAGAAATCCAGGAATCTAGGTACAAACAAAATTGCATTTTATTAAAAATCTGCAAATTTTTAAGCCCTCCAATTTAAATTCATTCACAGAAGAAGTTATTATAATTAATATAATTTTTCACCATCAGAAGTGATTATCTTTATCTAGCTTGACACAATTCAAACAAAATGACAGCTTTTTATGCTTATTTGCACAATAGTTAGCCTTATAAATCTATTTCTGAATGTATGATATGCACAATGTCAGAAGCTTTCAGCTACAAGATCTACACTATGAAATAGTGAAACCCTTCGAGCTACAAAAAATTGCCAATTGTTTTTAAATCATCAAGTGGTGACAGAAAATGTACAAACCTTCCATCATCACAGCCACCCAAGGAGGCAAGATACAGATCATTTGGTGAGAAAACTAAAGCTTGAATGTTTACTTTGTGTAATTCTAATTTGTATAGAGCTTTCTGTGATTTGTAGTCCCAAACAATAGCTGCTGCCTGTAATAAAAAAGAATAATATTCAGTGACATCCTAAATGCTGCTATTTAAATACAAAAGCTGTCACTGTAACTGATAAATACCTTAGGAGGATGTTATTTGCAAAAAGTGTTTAATTTGAGACAGTGCTATTTCAGTGAAATGACAATTCTGGAAGCTTTAATAATTAACTGGGCTTCTTGTAACTTCACCCACATGTCCTAACAAACACCAATGAGTTACAGAGCGAAATCATATCATATTACCTTGAAACCCATGTAAGTTCTCTGTCCAGATGCAAGAAGTTTTCCTTCGTCATTTGACACAGCAATACATGTGACATAATCTGTGTGGCCCCAGAGCAGACTTGGTTTTTCATTTCCACTGATATCTTCTATCACCACAGCACACCCAAGTGGGTAAATGATGTGTTGTCTGTCAGGATGAACTTTTAAACCTCCTGTAACTGTACCTGAAATTAAAAAATTAGCTTTATCCATCATCATTATCATCATTATTATTATGATTGATCTATTTACTTCATCAAAAAGGCACTCCTAAATGTGGTCAGGCTACTTCATCTAGCATTTGGTATTCCAATGTTCTGCACCAATGGCCCAGCAGTAACCATTTTATGAAATAATTACTGCCACGAAATTAGTCTGAGGCTCTTAGCACTAAATCCCGTAAGATATATCACTATTGCCTAAAGGCATGGTCATTATCAGACAAAATCAGTTAACTTAGTCTTCAAGATATCCTTTTTTTAGTAAGAGTGGACGCTTTTTGGAATAAATTGGAACCCTACTCAAACATATTCAATGTGATCTAAGGAAATACCAGAGCTATTTTTGTGCATCACAGTATAATAAAGTATATAAATTGTAACAGTATAAATCAAAAATATTGAATTAATCTTAACAGAGTTTTAAGGGATTGAAATCATTAATCTGTTACAATGTGTAAAAGATTTATAAAACATTAAAAGTTAACAGCTTTTTGCTATCAAGAAAATATATCGAGCAACTATAGTTTTATATGCAGTACGTAAGGTTTTTGATTTTATACAAACACACATAATTAAAACAAAAAAATAAAGAAGCTGTTAGTACAGTGAAAGAGAAATCTACCATAACATTTAGAGAGCATCAATACACATATAAAACGAAAATATGCATGTTGCAGTTCAGAAATCATTTTAAACAGCATTAAATTGTTTACATCATTTAAAAATCTGTAATTTTGTACAAAAAACTGAACTATTCAAACAAAATACTATACTATCAGAACAGAGTTTTAACGACCATTCACTTCTAATGCACTTTAGTCACTACCACAGGAATCCGACGTTTTATCCTAGAATTCACCGAGATGGGAATGAAAGCACTGCCAACAGTGGCAGTGCTTTCATTCCCATCTCGGTGAATTCTAGGATAAAACGTCGGATTCCTGTGGTCACTACGCTAAAATATTTTGTTAATTTTTATACCATTAAATCCTACTACAGTTTCCAGTTCAAGCCTGGGTACTTCAAAAGTGTCTTCAACTTGCTGTTGTTCCATTTTTTCGTATAGGAGGCTCACAAAACTCTAATAACCTCCTTGTCAATCTAACACGAACACACACACAGCTTCGAAATTTACTGGTTGCTACCGGTAACAATCATGGCGACCTAACAACGCCACCTATTGCCATAAGAGAGATAACTCTGACTAGTTGTAATTCCTTCCCTTGTGCGTACCAAACTGAGACTGACTATCGTTTCCCATCTGCTCACTGGTCGAACTGGCTGGTAATAAAAATACGAAATTAAAGCACTAAACCACCCTCTGTTAAAACACCGTAAGAGCAGTCTAATCATTCACACAGCGCTTGATTACCCCATATTTTGCTTTCCATTGGTATTTTTTCTTATACTCTAAATACAAATGTATTCTGTAATATTTTGCTGCAATATTGATAAAACGGGAACTGAATAGCTCCAATTTGTTTCTGAACTTAGTTACCAGCAGAATTTAGTATTCATAAATTATTTAATTGATGCATAGGATCTTTCAAATTTGAAAGACCCGTGATGCATAATACAACATTATTTTGTTGTTATACACGTTGCTTTTTACGGCAAAAATCGACATTTATGAAATGTCACATTTGACAGCTGATTATAAAAGATATTCGTTTCACATGCTATTTAAAAAGATATGTACATATATAACAATGATTAGCTATTATCACAGTACACTTGCTTATAAAAATATGAAAAATACATAAAATCACACTCGGTGATAGAATTGCAGGTATAATATATCCACCAAGTTTGATAACCACTCAAATCCTTCAAGAGTTAATGCCCTTTAGCAATCCAAAATTGGCCAGATGAGCATTGACCGCTCTCCGATTTTCACCAAACGTCGTGATAATGTTTATAGGCATAATATGCGCTTTGTTGGTCTTCTAAGTCGAAGTGTTTTCAATTGATATTCATCAAACTTGTTGATAATATGTTTGTGGGCGTAATGGTTTGGCAAAGTTCGATAACCAGTAAAATCCCACCAGTCACTCTATAGTTATGGCCACGGAATTATCAAAATTGGCCAAATAAGCCTCGTCCGTTCTCTAAGTAAAAGCTAGAGCTATCATCAGAACTCGTAATATAGAAATTTATGTTGATATATACGAGGGGTTAAAACTATTTGTGCACTTGCTTCCAGTCCCAATCTGATACCATAATAACATGTGAACAACAGGACTGGCGTGATTTTGCCGAAAGATCGCGCTGTTTCCTAAATCGCGCTGTTTCCGCTAGTTTACTGGTCAATCACATTTAACGTTTACGCGTTTTAGGTACAAGTTCATTCATAAAATGTGTGCAGTGAGACAAAAAGTAAGAACATTTAGGTGGATGTCTCAGTAAAATTGCGTCTGTAATTTGGTTTTGCAATTTTTGTTTCACGTTCTAATCAATACGCCGTCTATTTTTCTATACCCATACTGCTGACTGTGACAATTAGGTCTGATGACAGTCGCCACAAAAAAAAAAAAAAAAAGATATTCGTTCAAATTTTATGCAAACCGTTACTTTTTCACGCCGGCAAGAGTTTATTTCGGATGAACTTTGTTTTTTTTTTTTTATTTAACAGAAACTACTAAAGATAAGCATATGTTACCACACATCATGTGCACGAATCTAAAGGCAAACCGTACATCTATCAACGATGCACATTTTGAGTACGTTTGATGAGTGTAATTTTAAGTGTCAGGCAAATTTTATATTGGGTATCTAATAGATTTAGCAGTCGCAAAATATTGTCAGGCGTAGAAAAGGCACTTCCGGGTAATGGTTTGAATCGTGGAAGCAGTCATCGTGTGGGATTAATATCACGGATTCCAAGACGGAACTTCTCTCCTAATCGATGTAAAATAAGTACGTTTAAAGTAAACTTAGAAAGACCTTTTAAAATAAGAAAGCAAAATCAACTATGGTATCTAACAACAGTCGCATACAGGGACATTTCATTCAATACAACTTATCACAAAGTTAGCAACTCTTGGACCTACTTAGAAATCTTAGAAGATACGCACATCTTGTGCATAAAAACCTCTCTTATATTCTCTAAGCAAATTTAAAGTTACTTGGACCTGTAATCGTTCATTATACCTCCCCTATTTCAAGTGTTCTATCATCAGAATTCCAGGACACAGAAACTTGCCCACCATAGTGTATAGGCCTACTGCGTGGTACAGCTTTTTAATGATAGTTCCATTGATATTCCATCTTTCGTTCTGCAGTTCTTTCTCTCTCCTGATTTCATTTCACTGATTCTTTTTGGTACAATTGTGATCGAAACTCAAATTGGAAAGCCCTTAGACTTTAGGAACTGTATCAGATCTAGTTGTCTTCATTCAAAAATCGAATAAATTATCCATACAGTACTACTTATTTCTATAAAACAGCTTTTTCCCGGAACTGATACTTAATCTGTATCTGTTAAACAGATTTAATTATTTAATTATAAAATATTTAAAGCCTTTGTAATGATCTTAGTGGCTGTCCATTTCCGTGGAAGATTTCTTCTTAAGCTAACCCCTCCACCATGTGAAGCGGCAACGTACGTTATTTTTATGTTTTCTATTCAAATAAATATTTTTCTTTAAAATAAAAGTTTACATTCAAAATAAAAGCATCTAATTATATGAGAACAGACGCTCAACTCAGACAGCATTACAATGCGCGTCAATGAAAACTGCGCAGCACAACGTAAATACTATTGATATATCTATAGTCTATTCCTTAATTAACTTATTTGAAGCTTCAAGGACTGTTGTATAAATGAGAATACGTTGAATTTGTTCTATTGACAAGAAAATGATTAAAATACTTAAATCAAAATCCGTTGATTGACACTATCAACGACTAAAAGTACTGGTCAAATGTTGTGGTATTTTTGTTTGACAAAATATGAAATAGACTTTAGACACTGTATCGCGCATTATGGGTAAAATCTTGATGTAAACAGCAAGGTACGAGGTGACTGTTTTCTTTTGGGCTGCCATTTTGGTAGTGCTTTTTGGACCTCGTGATGTCTGTGCAACAACCGTCTGAAAATGATGTCTGGGCTCTGCTTTCGCTCAAGTCTGCGCCAGCGAGCCCCTCAAAGATTCAGTGGGCTCCAGAGCCACGTGGAACTTCCATAGCACGTTTAGAAGGAAAGGATTTCAAATTTGATATGCGCAAAACACGCGTAACAATCGGTCGCAACAGCAGCAAGGGCGAAGTTGATGTGAACATGGGACATTCTAGTTTTATCTCTAGAGTTCACTTAGAAATAACATTTGACCATCCCAACTTCTTTATGAAATGTAACGGAAAAAACGGTGTGTTCATTGACGGCATATTTCAGAGGAAAGGAGCACCGCCTCTGCAACTTCCAAGATCGTAAGTGGTCCAGTTTGCAGACAAAAACAAACCTATCACATAGCGCTAGAGTCATGCACGAATATGTTTCATTACCAGATAGAATCAACTAAGTATTCTGTTACATTAAGGGTGTGAGGAAAGCTGATTTAGAATGGTTTTTTTGATTTTCTTGACATTGTTTACATTCTGACTTTGTCAAGGAAGTTTATGTTACCATGTGGTCGATTCAAGATGGCGGCCTTTGTAAACAAAATAGACTTTGAGTGACTTAGTATTTTATGGAAGAACAGAATTTTAGTAGCAGTGTGTCCAATGTTTATTTTCTGAAAACAGACTTTGATGCAAGTCAGTCACCTGTATGTACAAAAAGCATTTTTCATATGTCAACATTTTATCATGTTAATGAAATATTCAAACATAAACAGATTTTGCATAGTTTTGATTGGAATAAGGTCAG
Organism: Cyclina sinensis; assembly: GCA_012932295.1. NCBI lineage: Eukaryota > Metazoa > Mollusca > Bivalvia > Venerida > Veneridae > Cyclina > Cyclina sinensis. The sequence goes on along the minus strand of JAAONU010000001.1, from coordinate 18,138,552 downwards.
CATTCAGCAAACCAAGTCGCCCCAGATAAATGTCATCTCATATACAGAAATGTGTTTAATTGAGAATAAACTGTTACGGTGTTACCACCATTCTTCCGGCAGAGAGCATCAATGTTGATGAAAGATGAAAAGAAATATTTTGTTTATAATACACCAATTGACACTTTTGCACTGTTCTATTTTTAGCCACAAACAGCGCCACCTACTTCGAGTAAAAGTCAAGCGCAATACATACAGAGCGTACACAACCAATTTTAATTCGACGAGAAAAGTTTGAAAAAATGTTTTTGAGAGTGAATTATTGATTGAGAAAATACATTCAAACATCAAACTGTATTTTTATGATGTTTTCACCAAACCTTTAATCTTAAAACCAAAGAAAATTGACATTTTACAGACTTCTTTTCCGATCACAATTTTCAGCATTTTAAAACTCATTTTAACTGTTGTTTAAAAATATATAATTTTTTATAATCAAACGAATTCAATAAAGCAATGTTTCCTGAAAAAAATGAGATATTTTTCAAGAAGATTGCTTGACATTTAGCGAAGAAAAAGCAATTTAAATGAAGCAAGTAACGATGGCGTATCAGCGATTCCATGTTTTTACTCGAAATTTTTATTGGTGACGTCACAGGAACTTTCCTAATGGCGTGTGCTGATTGGTTTAACTCCAAAGTGTCAATCGGTGTATTGTGTTGTAGCATTATTTAAGATAATAGCAATATTGTTCTAACATTATAAATAATAACTCATTATGGATTTCTATCATATTTAGCGAGTTACTCTGATTCAGGCTAAAATCAATTACAGTTGGATAATGCAAGTACCAAGAAAGTGGTGGGACCATCACAACACCACTGATTATTTTTGAAGTCACCAGAATATGGATAAATTTCAGTACTTCACTGAGATTTTTTACATATTAAAGTTTGAAAAATAAATGATATCTCTTTCAGTTCATGTTTAAGCAAAATCAGTTCAACAATTATGGAAGAATGTTACTACTAATAGCAACAAAAATCCTGTTCCATCAGTCCTTCATTATTTGGGTCTTTCACTAAAAAATAATTTACTTAAGTTCCAGTAGGGTCAGAAGTTAAACCATATTTGAGTATTTATCCTGATTAAATGGAAAATTTATGACTAAATGTATTTAGATAATCTGTAATCTTGGGTAAAGACTTGAAAGTGAAGGTGATTTGTCTTAAAAACTTTGAAAGAAAACACCAATGACATAATAATATATTTAAATGTATATAGAAAAAAAAAAAAAAAAAAAACCCACTGCTTGAAAGTGTGATTGAGTGATTGAGCAGATGTTTAGTGAAGATGTTGATGGAAAAAAGCCAAAATTTTCCTAGATAAGAAGTAAAAACATTGGAAAAGTTTTGTCAGCACGAAAAGCTATTTTACTTGTTGTTAAGATAATTTAAATTTATCAAAAGAAAGATTGAGTTGCAAAGCAGTCTGAGCTGATTATAGGGAGGGATTTTTGAAATCAATATTTTGTGGGGAACAGTAACAATTATGCAAAAACATTGGTTTGTGTCCTTCCAAGTAGTGGCAATCTGAGCTTTCTTTAAAATGAAAATTATTATTCTGTTTATAGGTGTGTTTTGCGTTTTCCAAGCACAAATATAAAGATCAGTTTCCAGTCATTAGTAGAAGATGATGTTACTCAATCAAACAATCCTGCACCCCCTCCAGCAAGTCCACCAAAGAAGAAAGTTTTCCCACCATTGAAAATCAGCATCCCAGAAACTAATTGTAGCATACAAAATAGTCCATGCCCTTCGCCTACAGGAACAATAAGGTATGTTCATATATTGAAAAGTTTGCTACTTATTTACATTAATAATTTTTAGTAAATTGCAACTCATTTGGAATTCATTGGTTACTGAAAGTTGAGCTCATTTATTTGTCATTTAGCACATTGTAGTGAGAGAAATCTGTTTTTCTTTTTGTTGTTTTTTTAGCTCACCTGAGCATGCTCATGTGAGCTTTTAGGATCCTTGATTGTCCGGCGTCCGTCCGTCGTCCACAATTCATTCAAACGACATCTCCTCTGAAACCACTTGGCAAAATTTAATGAAACTTGCCTAGAATGTTCCTTGCATGAAGCTCTACAAAGTTTGTTCAAATGGTTCCGGTTCATTGCATTTCTGGGTCACAGGAGCTAAAAACAGATTTTAAAAGTTGGATCTTTAAAAATCTTCTTGTCAGAAACCACAAGGCCTGGAGCTTTGATATTTGTTATAAAGCATCATCTAGTGGACCTCTACCAAGTTTAATCAAATCATGATCCTGGGGTCAAAAATGGCCCCGCCCCAGGGGTAACTTGTTTTACATAGAGTTAAATAGGGAAAACTTTAAAAATCTTCTTGTCAGAAACCGTAAGGCATAGAGCTAAGATATTTGGTGTGCAGCATTGTCTAGTGGACCTCTACCAAGTTTGTTCAAATCATGGCCTCTGGGTCAAAAATGGCCCCACCCCAGGGGTAACTTGTTTTACATAGAGTTATATAGGAAAAACTTTAAAAATCTTCTTGTCAGAAACCGTAAAGCATAGAGCTGAGATATTTGGTATGTAGCATTGTCTAGTGGACTTCTATCAAGTTTGTTCAAATTATACCTCTGGGGTCAAATTTTGCCCCACCCTGGGGTCATTGGTTTTACATAGGCTTATATAGGAAAAACTTCAAAAATCTTCTTGTCTGAAACCACAAGGCCCTGAGCCTTAAGATTTAGTATGTAGCATTGTCTAGTGGACCGCTACCAAGTTTGTTCCAATTATAACCCTGGAGTCAAATTTGGCCCCACCCCGGGGTCATTGGTTTTACATAGGCTTATATAGTGAAAACTTTGAAAATCTTCTTGTAGAAGGAGAAGTAACATTTTCAGTCCAAATAATCTGGAAATTTGTCAGACAGGTTGTTTCTATGATTTCTAGCTCAAGTTCGAATATGGGTCATCTGGGTTCAAAAACTAGGTCACAGAGCCCAAAAATAGAAAAATCTTGTTAACACTCTGGAAGTTACATTTTCAGTCCAAATATCCTTGAAATTTGTCAGAAAAAAATGTTTTAATGATTTCTAGCTCAAGTTCAAAATTTGGTCATCTGGGGTCAAAAACTAGGTCACAGAGCCCAAATATGGAAAAACCTTGTTAACACTCTAGAGGTAACATTTTCAGTCCAAATAACCAGAAAGGTTGTTTCAATGATTTCTAGGTAAAATTTGAATATGTGTCATCTGAAATCAAAAACTAGGTCACATAGCCCAAAAATAGAAAAAAACTTGTTAACACTCTAGAAGCTACTTTTCAGTCCAAATATTCTCGAAATTTGTCAGAAAAAAATGTTTTAATGATTTCTAGCTCAGATTTGAATAAAGGTCATCTGGGGTCAAAAACTAGGTCACAGACCCCAAATATGGAAAAACCTTGTTAACACGCATTGAGGTAACATTTTCAGTTCAAATAACCTTGAAATTTGTCAGAAAGATTGTTTTAATGATTTCTAGCTCAGTTTTGAGTATGGGTTATGTGGGGTCAAAAACTAGGACACAGGGCCAAAAAGTAGAAATTCCTTGTTAATTCTCTAGAGGTTACATTTTCAGTCCAAATGTCCTTGAAATTTGTCAGAAAGGTTGTTTCAATGATTTCTAGCCCAGATTAGGATATGGGTCATCTGGGATCAAAAACTAGGTCACAGAGCCCTAAAATGTATAAATCATTTTAACACTCCAGAGGTTATATTTTCAGTCCAAATATCCTGGAAATTTGACAGACAGGTTGTTTTGATGATTTCTAGCTCAAGTACTAATATGGGTCATCTTTGGTCAAAAACTAGGTCACAGAGACCAAATATGGAAAAACCATGTCAACACTCTAGAGGCTACACTTTCAGTCCAAATAACCTTGAAATTTGTCAGAAAGATTGTTTCAATAATTTCTAGGCCAAGCTTGAATATGGGTCATCTGGGGGCAATTAACCAGGTCCATAGCAACTTTGTTAAAAGCAGTCATATTCAGGTGAGCGATATAGGGCCATCATGGCCCTCTTGTTTGTAAATATGATTTGAGTTGATGCTTAAGACACAGTCCTTACCGAATCCTTATCAGTTTCGGGTTTAGTTAAGTTTTTCTTCATATTAATTTAATTGAAAATAATGAAATTTTATAAAGCGCATTGTTATATTTGATTGTGTTCTTCTCCTCATTCAGTGCCGCAAACTCTTGTCCAACTAGCCCTCGTGCTGGCTCAGCTCATCGTTTAATTGGTATGTCAGACATACAGATGGCAGCACTAACAGCTGCCGCCCAGCATCACAGACAGGAGGCAGAGAAAGTGGTGGAAAGTTCTAATGTCGTGCAGACACCGCCTTCAGCATCTTCAGAAATTAGTGTTAGAGATGAATCAAAACCGCCATATTCATATGCACAGTTAATAGTTCAGGCAATAACTTCAGCTGTAGATAAACAATTGACACTTAGTGGAATTTATGCTTATATAACTAAAAACTATCCGTATTATAGAAATGCCGACAAAGGCTGGCAGGTAATATTTCTTTTCTTATTCTTTTTTTTTATAGATTTTTTCTTTTGGCAATTGCAAGTAAAAGTAATATTTATGTGCCATTTACCTTTTATATTCATACTGTGAATCCGCATCTGTTAGATAGAAAGAATTCAATTGAAATGTATGGACTTTGGATTTAAATTATACTTTCCTTGACTTCAGAGCTGTTCCAGGAAAAATTGCATGGGGTGTGTGTGTGGCAGGGAGCAGAACCCCGATGTATTAAAATTCGGTGGGTGGGGGTAGTACATGGGATAAATAATAATCTGAGTTATAATATGTAAAATTGTGTTGGTGATGGTGATACACATTTTGCCCTCCCCACGACCCTGACACCTTTTTTCCTGGAACAGCCCTTACAATTAAATTTCTGAATGATAGCCAGAGATTTTGGTAACTGTTTTATACATGATTTTATTATATATTTGCCTTTTTCTAAGAGTTGACAAATTTCTCTTTTCCAGAACTCCATCCGTCACAACTTATCATTAAATAGGTATTTTGTTAAAGTTGCTCGTTCCCAGGAAGAGCCAGGTAAAGGGTCATTTTGGAGAATAGATCCTGCTTCAGAAGCTAAATTAACAGCACAGGCCTTCAGACGGAGACGACAGAGAGGGGTACCATGCTTCAGGGCTCCATTTGGAGGGCTTTCTTCCAGGTCTGTAGCAGAAGTGTACAGAATTATTCTTGAGATAGAACTTCATGGCATTGATATTCAGCATTATTATTTCCTATATATATATATATATATGGAATACTGAGCTGAGCCAATGAGCTTTGTTGTAATTTATTCCTGTTCTGATTCAGAAATTAAGCTTTTGAGCCAGATACAGTAAATGAGCGTGAAATGAATGTAATCATATTTGTATAGAAATAAGGACAGAGTTCTGAAAACTGCTTGTTCTAATCAACAGATCTGCACCAGCATCACCTAGTCACATGAGCGGCATGTTTACCCCTGACAGTTTATCTCGAGAAGGAAGTCCAACTCCTGAGGATGAATTGTCACAGCAGATGTTAACCCAGCAGCAGCTTGCTGTGGCCTCTGCTGTATCTCAGCGATCACAACCAATGCTACCTCCATCAGCAGAAGAGTTGCGAATCAGTCAGTCTACTACTGCAGCACCTGCAAACAATGTTTTGCAAGGTTGGTTTGTTTTTTTCTATGGATGGATAAATTTATATCTTGTTTCTGTTTTTATGAAAGACAGTGTTGAACGCATTAGAAAAAGAAAATCATCTGAATCCTCAAACATACTCGAGCTTTGTTTCTCTAGTGGGGCAAAAACATTCGGTTCAGATATACTTCTACCCTGATGCTCTTTAGAATACCTGCAGCTTTACTGACCTTAAAAGTATACATGAATTATTTCTGTGCAAGAAGATAAAAGCTAAACTAAACTACAAGTTATCTATTATGTGACATACAGAAACTTCTTGATAAGGCTAGAATAGTTTTGATTCTGTATATGTGTATATTCTAGGTTCTGGTGCATTCAGCCCAGTTACAATCACTTCATCAGCACACACAAGCAACATTAGAACAGGGGCTGCCCTTCATCAGTTACCATCTGTCATTAGCAAACCCAAGGTTATTGTCACAAATGGAACACAAGTCATGTTAAATGGACCGTCTGGTCTCACCGCTTTAGCAAATGGTGCAACGCATTTGGAAGTTAAAAAAGACCCATCCTCCCAGAATCCCGGTAAGTCAGCTAAATATATAAATACCCTGGCAGTTTGTTAAATGGCTTTAATTCAAGAGTGTGATTTCCAGCTGTATGCTGATTTGAGCCTTTCCTTTGAAGACTTTAAAAAATCAAAATCTTTTGAAATATTTAGAAACTTTTGGCTTGAATAAAGGTAGCGGAAACAATGTCAAGCCCTTATAGGCTTTGTTTTTCAGTCCTATCATTGATCATTGTCCAACAGTAAATACAAACATGTAGTGGTTTTACAATGTTAGATCTTTATAGACTTAGTATCACTTAATATATCAATGTCTTCTTCTTCTACATACAAAATTTTAGTGATAAGTGTTTCCTGTTTGGATTATTTATATTGTCAACTGTTACAGAAATGTTCATTAAATTGACCTGGTTAATGGAATCTTAAAGTAAATGACAGGCTGGAAGCGAGCGGATTAGTACTAACAGCATTACTGTTTGTTAACTTAACCAGCTTTCATGCATATCTTGACCATGATTATAAGTAAATTATTTACTGTTACTAGTTGCATCAAGTTTTGATTATATTTTGCATGTTATAATTTTCTTCCTGTTCTGTCAACCTTGCTTGATCTCGTTTTTATATGCCGGAGAATAAAACATATACTTAAGCAATTAAAGATAAGTCTAGAAGCTTTTGATTACTTCAGTCATTTGTATGCTCTCATATCACAGATATGCTTCAAATAATTTTGATGGCTGTCGCTGTCTTTTTTTCTTTTTTTGCATAATTACGTCATTTTTGTTCTGTTGTTAGTTTATGGCTTGGACCCATACAGTTACAGCCTGGGTCCTAGATTTCCACAAGGTGATTATATTTCTCATTTCCCTGTCTGTCTTGTGCTTCATTTACCATGATGTATACCAGTTTCCTTTGTATTCTCTGAATTTTTACCAGATTTTAGCTAAGTGAAAATATGGGTAAAGCACATTCTGCACACTTATTCGCACATATAAAATTGAGCGAGGAAAATAGACTAAGGTCAACAAAAGTTGTTTGAAGTGGCTTAATGCACATCATTCTTGTCTACAAAAATGAGACATTTAAATGACATCTCTAAGCTGAAAGTAAGTTTTAAAGTCTAGTTCCAGGGGTAACATATATTTCTGTGAGGAAGTAATGTATTTTACCTATTCTGAAAAAATTGATATGGCTAGAAACTGTTTCTAAGGTAAAAAAAATGATCATAATGAATCTCTCTTTACAAACTGTTTCTTAAAAAAGGAAGTAAAACATCCTCTCAATTTTTACTGATTTTTTTCTGTTTAAAATAAAAGCTTATAAAAGATAGTATGTATATGTATAAAGGTTATGTAGCTCTGATCCAGTCATTGTCATACTGCATTCTATTGTTCAGCAATGTTTGCACTTACCTGACAGATTAAAACTGTCTGTACTTTACTTTAATGAAGGAAGTGGATACTTCAGATTTCCATGTAAGCAAATGGCCTTACAGTTACTAGTTCATGCATGTTTATGTAATTTGTTTGCTGGCAGGGCTTCACTTGTCACGCAGTTCATAATTGTTGTAATGATGTCATAGTGGCTAACTGTACTCAGAATCTCATTAAAATTATTTTTAAACATTTAGTCAGTGTACAAAGTATATTTTTGTTAGTGATGTGAAAGACTATAAGTTGAAGTGAGTTTCAGCTTCAGCTTTTGTTGATAGTTTAAAGCGACTGTCTCACACAATTTAGGTTAAATGTTTTTTCTTTAAAATTAAAGAGAAGTTAATATTCTATGAAAAAAAACCATAATATTATGCTTCCATACACCATGAAAACTGAAGAAAACAAGATTGATTTCACCAGGATTTGAACCCAGCCCTTTTGATCAGTAAAATTAAGTGAGGGGATCTAAACCACTGAACCTAATAGTCATGTTGATAACAATTAATTATATAAATATGGTATCTACCCTCTGACTAGTGAGGTAAAAAAAATTGATAAAAATATGTAAAACTTTATATTATGATGTGTTTCCGAAACAAAAATGAGACAGTAGCTTAGTGTAAATATATTCTTCACAATAACAGCTAGAGTTTCTATATTTTTAAACATTCTTTTTAATGCATCATCAACGCATCTGTGAGTCAGTTGCTTTAAAAGATTGATGAGTGATTTTCAGGACTTAGTGGAAACAAAGATCTAAAAAAGTATTTTAGATTTTTGGTGGAAGCATTGTGTTAATTGTCAAGGCATTTTAAGTCGTGCCTTGTGTTGATATCAGATAAAGTCTTGTTGAAGTAACTAGTTCATGTCTTACTTGTTTCTTTACTGAGGCAGTAAATTCCAGCTGAACACTGAATTTTGATTTAATAATTAATTTCTTTTTTCAGAAGGTCATTTCTATTAAAGGCACATTCTAAGGTTACACATTAGGGAAAAACACTGTGTTCTTAAAAACACTGTGTTCTTTTTTACTGATGCTGAAGCTATATTATCTACCTGTTCAATATAGTTACAAACTGAACTAACCACACCATCTACAGTGTATGATTTAGAAAATTAGTATAAGGATTAGCAATTTTGTACAAAATTTTGCCCATAAATAAACTTTTCAGAATAAAATTTTTCTACAAAGACTGAAGGAGGAGGGGTTTGATTTCACAGTTTTGTATGTGTTAAAGTATTAATTGATAAACCAGGAAATAAGATCATTTTCTCATATACTTCTATTATTCAGTTGTTTCTTTTGCAGCTCTGGCAGAAAAACTGCAAGCAGTAGTCCCTATATCCTCTGGCCAGATGGTTAGACCTGTTGCGCTTGTTGCCAATTTGTCCGGCCAGTTGCAAGGACCTGGAGGAGGTGGAGGTGGGAGTCAGCATCCTCAGTTATCAACAGGAGGACTACCAGGTGGCTCTACACCCCAGCAGCTTGCTGCCGCTGCTCAGGCCGGCCAACAGGCGGCACATCAGCTTATGTCTGCTCTTGCTGCACAGAATACATCTGCGTCTGTAGCTTCAGGAGTTCCTGTCTACAGTCAGGTAAATAGGAAATTATTTTTACACTGTAAGGCAAAGTTTTGAATGCCCAGTATTGATGAATGCTTCACAGAAGCATACAACATTGAACTGGCTAGATTTAGTATGTCTGTCAGGTGTACTATCACAAAGTCTTGAAGTTTTGCCTTGTGAACTTCTGAAACCTCTTACTGATTTGTGGAATAAGGCTCCAATACCAGTCTGGCACTTACATATACCAGGAAAAAATCAGCTCGATATAGAGGGTAACAGCTTTGTATTATTGCATTCTAGGATACATAGGTAGGTCAACTCCCTCCTTTTATAAATAATACTACCAAGCTTTTCTTCCAAATCAGGAAGTAGAAGAACAAAGGTATCTTAAGTTCTTTTAAACTTTGTCAATGATAGTGATTATTTAAGCAGAAACGTAGTTTACGGTGTTGTTGAATGTGCACATATTTTACAGGTTGCCCAGTCGACAGTTTCAGGTCAGCAGCAGCCATTGACTCTGTTGTCTCAGTCAGGAGTCCATCTTGTACAGCAGGCCTTGTCTCAGCCCACTACTAATACACAGTCTGTCAGTCTGCAGCAGTTACAGCAACATCTGCAGCAGCAACAGCAGCAGCAAATTGTTAGCAATTTAGCAGCGCAACAGCCTGTTTTGGTAATATTTCCTTTCTGTTCTGTGCTTTATAGACTTGAAAACTTGTAAAACTGTTTAGTAACATCAGTCAGCCTGGATACCTTAAAGTTCTCAAGCTGGTAGTATTATTAAAGTGCATAAAATATTACTCTAGTGCTGACCAAAATAACCTATTTTGCATCAAAATGTTGACAATGATAAAATTTCATTACCCCATCTTGAATGATTTTGTTATTTTGTGTATGTTAAACAGATTAAGCATTCATGATATTCAATACGCTAATTCAAGAGCTTGATAAGAAAATTTGAGCAATTTTTGCCATTGTCTTTGTGAGATACAAGTTTTAGTGTATTGTATTCTTTCACAGGTGACAGCCCTTACAAATCCCCCGGTATCCATAGCAACTAAAAGAGCTTTAGAAGACCATATTAAAATAGAAAGTATCAAGGATGAACCTGGAGATAAACAAATTAAAATGGAAACTTCAGAGGTCACAGAGTAGAGACTTGGTGTGTTCTTTCAATCGACAGTGTACACAGACCTTGAATGATACCTGTTCGTAGTGTTTTATTTGCTATTTTAGGGCAAGGGATGGTTGTGTTTTTTTCGCACAAACAGAAATGAGTGCTCATTACAGAGATAACAGATAATGCTGATTTGAGTTGAGATGTTATAAGAAGGGAACTTAAACATTTAAATAATTGAAATGGATAAGAATGGAGTTGATACAAGGGAGAAATCAAACATTTAAAAAATTGACAGTGACTTGACTGGAGACTAAGATAACGAACATTTAAGTAACTTCTGTGAAGTACTTGTTGACAGTTATTGTGATAGAAGAATAACATCTGGTGGGAGTGAGATACACTTTTGTTAAAACATGTTTATGAATCATGCGTGAAGAACATTTCATTAATTTAAAATACGAAAGAATTGATAGATCCTATGGTGTCTACTTATACATTGTTAAAACTCTAGGATCCATGTTTGTTCTGTGTTTGTTATTATTGGCAGCTGTGTTTTTTGCAGATAAAATGTGCTATTTGATTGCAATCATTTGATTTCAAAGTTAGGTCTTTTTTTTCATATATTTATATATTAATTTAGAATCTTTTCTTTTCATTATCTTCAGCTGTCCTTTTTTTAAAAGTTGTAAATGAATAATTAATTTATTGTTAGAATGGTATGGTTATTTTATGTAGTATGATAAAGGTTATGCAGATGAAGGGTTTTGAGGAAAGGTTTTGTTTTTTTGTTGTTTTTCTTCCAGAAGAAAACAAGTTTGTTTGCTTGTTATTTGGATAATATTGTGCAGCAACAATACGTGATTGATGCTATATAGGTAATTGAAAGTGCAAACAGTGAAAGTCCTTAAGGTGTTCTGCTTAACCAGGGAAAGGTGGTGGGGAAGACTTTTCTAGAGAAGGTTTTTTAGTTACCCTATTGCAGATTATTTCAAGATGACCAATACTGTACTAAGGCTGAGATGGAGTGGAAAATGGTTGAGTCTTTGAAGCAGCTCATTTTGAACAAACAGACATATAAAGCCTTTTATATATGAAATGGGGCCCTTGTTTATATTTTTAGCTCACCTAAGCACTTTGTGCTCAAGGTGAGATTTTGTGATCGCCCTGTGTCCATCATCAACATTTTACTTTAAACAACATCTCCTCCTAAACCACTAGGTGAAAGATGATAAAACTTTGCAGGAATGTTCAATGCTTGAAGCTTGACCAAAGGTGTTTTAAGAATTCCATGTTATGAAGAACTCTGGTTGCTATGGTAACAAGAATGAAAAACTTTAAAAATATTCTTTTTTAAAACTGCCAAGCCCAGAGGTGTGTAATTTGGTGTGTAGCATTGTCTAGTGGACTTTACCAAATTTGTTCAAATAATGTCCCTGGGGTCACTATGGCTTTGCCCGAGGGTTCGCAAGTTTTACATAGTAATATAGTAGAAAATCTTTAAAAATCTTCTTGTCTGAAACCACAAGGCCTAGAGTTTTAAAATTTTGCATGAAGCATTGTCAAGCGACCACTACCAAGGTTGTTCAAATAATGTCTCTGGGGTCACTATTGGCCCTGCCCAAGGGTTCACAAGTTTTACATAGTAGTATAGAAGAAAATCTTTAAAAATCTTCTTGTCTGAAACCACAAAGCCTAGAATTTTAAAATTTGGAATGAAGCATTGTCTAGTGGACTTTTTTCAAGCTTTTTCAAAGTATTAGACTAGGTTAAAGGTCACCGAGGCTAAAAATAGATTTATCTGCTTTACCTCATAGAGCCTTCATTTATAGACCAGTATCTTTGATATTCAGTAGGTAGGTTCCTTGCATGGACCTCTACCCATAGGTGGGGTTGAAGGTCACTGGGTCATGGTCACTAGCTAATGAGAGATTTTTCTACTTTCTGTCATAGAGCCTTTATTTATTGATGATATTTTAGAAATTTGGTTTTCAGGCACCTACAAATCTTCAATTAGAAAATGAAATAGTGCTTCTTATGTTTGCTTAACATCAAACCCACAGCTAAAGTACTCAGGTGAGCGATCCAGGGCCATCATGGCCCTCTTGTTTGTAATAGGTGTCAGAACTGATGCACTACAAGAGGTGCAAAATAAGTTAAATTTTGTAACAGTATTTTGAGGGTTGAATATGAAAACGTTCTAAGTGCTATAGAATAAACTGAAAGCTTTTTTTACACTCACCCCTCAAGTTGGTTAGAATAAAAGCAAGACCCTTAGTATTTAATCTTTGAAAATGTGTTGATTGGCACAGATCTCATTATCTCCATAAAAAAATATCTTAGTTTAAAGAAAACAGTGGTAGTGTTAAGTAAAAGTTATTTTTAGCTCACCTGAGCACAAAGTGCTCAGGGTGAGCTTTTCTGATCGGTCTTTGTCCGTCGTCCGTCGTCCGTCAGTCCGTCCGTCCGTCCGTCCGTCCGTCCGTCGTCAACTTTTCATTCAAACAACATCTCCTCTGAAACCAATGGGGCAAATTTAATGAAACTTGCCTGGGATGTTCCTTGCATGAAGCTCTACCAAGATTGTTCAAATGGTTCTGGTCCATTGCATTTCTGGTTCACTGGAGCTAAAAATAGATTTTATAAGTTGGATCTTTAAAAATCTTCTTCTCCGAAACCACAAGGCCTGGAGCTTTGATATTTGGTATGAAGCATTGTCTAGTGGACCTCTACCAAGTTTGTTCAAATTATGTCCCTGGGGACAAAACTGACCCCACCCCAGGGGTCAGTTAATTTTACATAGAGTTATATAGGGAAAACTTGAAAATCTTCTTGTCAGAAACCACAAGGCCTAGAGTTAAGATATTTGGTATGTAGCATTGTCTAGTGGACCTCTACCAAGTTTGTTCAAATCCTGGCCTCTGGGTCAAAAATGGCCCCGCCCCGGGGGTCACTTGTTTTACATAGAGTTATATAGGAAAATCTTAAAAAAATCTTCTTGTCAGAGACCGTAAGTTATAGAGCTTAGATATTTGGTGTGTAGCATTGTCTAGTGGACCTCTACCAAGTTTGTTGAAATCCTGTCCTCTGGGTCAAAAATGGCCCCGCCCCAGGGGCCACTTGTTTTACATAGAGTTATATAAGAAAATCTAAAAAAAATCTTCTTGTCAGAAACCGTAAGTTATAGAGCTTAGATATTTGGTGTGTAGTATTGTCTAGTGGACCTCTACCAAGTTTGTTCAAATCCTGGCCTCTGGGTCAAAAATGACCCCGCCCCAGGGGCCACTAGTTTTACATAGAGTTATATAGGAAAATCTTAAAAAATTTTCTTGTCAGAAACCGTAAGTTATAGAGCTTAGATATTTGGTGTGTAGCATTGTCTAGTGGACCTCTACCAAGTTTGTTCAAATCCTGGCCTCTGGGTCAAAAATGACCCCGCCCCAGGGGCCACTAGTTTTACAAAGAGTTATATAGGAAAATCTTAAAAAATCTTCTTGTCAGAAACCGTAAGTTATAGAGCTTAGATATTTGGTGTGAAGCATTGTCTAGTGGACCTCTACCAAATTTGTTCAAATCCTGGCCTCTGGGTCAAAAATGGCCCCGCCCCGGGGGTCACTTGTTTTACATAGAGTTATATAGGAAAAACTAAAAATATCTTCTTGTCAGAAACAAGAAGGCCTACAGTTAAGATATTTGGTATGTAGCATTGTCTAGTGGACCTCTACCAAGTTTGTTCAAATCCTGGCCTCTGGGTCAAAAATGGCCCCGCCCCGGGGGTCACTTGTTTTACATAGAGTTATATAGGAAAATCTTAAAAAATCTTCTTGTCAGAAACCGTAAATTATAGAGCTTAGATATTTGGTGTGTAGCATTGTCTAGTGGACCTCTACCAAGTTTGTTCAAATCCTGGCCTCTACGTCAAAAATGGCCCCGCCCCAGGGGCCACTAGTTTTACATAGAGTTATATAGGAAAATCTTAAAAAATTTTCTTGTCAGAAACCGTAAGTTATAGAGCTTAGATATTTGGTGTGAAGCATTGTCTAGTGGACCTCTACCAAATTTGTTCAAATCCTGGCCTCTGGGTCAAAAATGGCCCCGCCCCGGGGGTCACTTGTTTTACAAAGAGTTATATAGGAAAAACTAAAAAAATCTTCTTGTCAGAAACAAGAAGGCCTACAGTTAAGATATTTGGTATGTAGCATTGTCTAGTGGACCTCTACCAAGTTTGTTCAAATCCTGGCCTCTGGGTCAAAAATGGCCCTGCCCCGGGGGTCACTTGTTTTACATAGAGTTATACAGGAAAATCTTAAAAAAATCTTCTTGTCAGAAACCGTAAGTTATAGAGCTTAGATATTTGGTGTGTAGCATTGTCTAGTGGACCTCTACCAAGTTTGTTCAAATCCTGGCCTCTACGTCAAAAATGGCCCCGCCCCAGGGGCCACTAGTTTTACATAGAGTTATATAAGAAAATCTAAAAAAATCTTCTTGTCAGAAACCGTAAGTTATAGAGCTTAGATATTTGGTGTGTAGCATTGTCTAGTGGACCTCTACCAAGTTTATAAGAAAAATGTCCCTAGGGTCTTTATTGGCCCCGCCGGAGGGGTCACAGGTTTTAAATAACAATATAGAAGAAAATCTTTAAAAATCTTCTTGTCTGAAACCACAAGACCTAGAATTTTAAAATTTGGCATGAAGCAAGCTTTATCAAGCTTTTTCAAATTATTGGATTAGGTTAAAGGTCACGGAGGCTAAAAGTAGATTTATCTACTGTACCTCATAGAGCCTTCATTTATAGACCAATATCTTTGATATTCAGTATAGAGGTTCCTTGCATGGACCTCTACCCATGGGTAGGGTTTGAGGTCACTGGGTCAAGGTCAAGGTCACCATAGCTTATAATAGATATTTCTACTTTCTGTCATAGAGCCTTTATTTATTGACTGATATTTTACATATTAGGTTTGTAGGCACTTACATATTTTCAATTAAAAAATGAAATACTGCTTAACAGCAAACCTAAGTACTCAGGTGAGCGATCCAGGGCCATCATGGCCCTCTTGTTTCTCATAATTACTGCTTGATTAACTAACTTACTGAAAGAGTTAATTTGCATTTGAATATGAATTAAGATTCAAAAATTCACTTGAAGTAACGAGATACAATTGTTGATTTTCTTTCACTTAAACTGGCCTGTTTTTTGCCCAAGTGTAATGTATTTATTGCAACATTATTAACTTTTGATGCCAAGATTTTTTTTTGTTCAGAAGATAGTTTCTGCCATGAAGTAGTGCTGTATTATATCTGTTGTGTTGATTCAGTATAAATGTGTATGAATAATTGTATATATTCATTGGTTTTGTTAAAAGTTCAGTTTTTGCGGTATACAAGTTAACAGTAACAATCTATTGAAAGAAAATGCTAAAGTTCAATGAAGTTAGAGCAAATAGGGCATAGGAATTTTTTGTGTGTGTCTGTGAAAAAATATCCAGTGAATATGTATGATTTTTCGGATAACCTGTTGTGAAGCTTGAAGTGTGACTTTGTTTGTACATGGAAATTCTGCCATATTTCTTGTTTTTACACATGCAAACTCATCTAGCCCAGTGATGTCTTACAAAGAAAACTCAGTATTAGCTTTATAATATTTTCAACTTTAGGCATGTATGAGAGTACCAGAACTTGCCACAATCACTTCATTTTGATTTTTTGTCTGGAAGTCTTGCATTGGAACCACATGTATCTCCTGCCAAATGTCAGCTGGCCCTTCTGGCTTGGTGTAGAGGGAATTTATTCCCAAGTTGAATCCAGAATTCAAATGTATGTCAGAATGTAAGATGTGACTTGAGCAACGACACCTGAAAACTTGTACCACTGTCTACCCCTAGTGTTAGTGTCTTGGTGTATCTTTATAGTAGCCTTTTGACTGGTTAATATTTCTGTATGATTAGTATTTCTGATTCTAACAAAACTTGTCTTTATTTGGGAAGTACAAATTATTTTAGATGATTTTCCTTATCAGGAAGAAAAAATACATCAAGATATGCTGTCACATCAGAAGGCATGCTCTATTTCCTTTCTGTGTTTGGTCATGGTGTTGAGATTTGCTCATTGGATGTGTCATTATGCTGTGCAAAGGCTTGTTTACACTATAATGTGTAGCAAAGGTTAATTAAAATAAATTGACAGTTCTTTTGATTGAAACCTGATGTCTTAATTCAGGTAAGATAAATCATACATGTCGGGTCAGACCAAAGTACCAGCATAGATAAAATATTTGATTTCTAGTAGCTTGTCAGCATAAGAATGTAGACTTTTCAAGAAAATCTGAAATTCTGCTTTTGTCCAAATGCATTATAAATGCTAGTACATGTATGTAAATTATACTTTGTATATTTCAGCTGTCCGTTCTCTGTTCAAGTTAAAGATACTAATTTCTTAGAGCTTTTTATGTTATATTTGTTATCAAAGAGAGAAAAAAATGGAATTCTAGTGCAATGATAAATAGGGAACAAAACTGTTTTATGTCTGTTTGCCCTCTTCTTAACCCTTACCCTGCTTGTGGTAGTTGTGTTTGCCTTTGCTACCAGTGCAGACCAAGATCAGCCCGCACATCCATGCAGTTTGATCATGGTCTACACTATTCGCCATTCAGTAAATAAAATTTCAGAAAGCACCCCTGTAAACAATTAATGGATCTGTCAAAATGATGGACAAGTCCATCTAAGATATTTAGCAGGCTGAGGGTTAATGATAAGGGTAGCTTTGAACTGACGGATTTACCCATTTTATGAATGTTCTATTTTTAAATTGTTAGGAATTGTTCATTTTAAATTTCAAGTTTCCATTATGCATTTCAGGAAATTCCTGTTGTTTATGCATAACTATCTATTTTTAGAGAGAACTAAACACAATGTTACAAAATCATGTAAAAGATGTTTTTTCCTTACTGTTCAGAATAGACTTAGAAACAGTTCAAATGCTTTAAATATAGGGTTATTTCGAACTTGGAAAAGAACAGATTATTGCTTTGATTATTAAAGTGTGCACAATGTGGACATTACATTTATTTGTTTCCACTTTGTTATCTTCAATGTTGCAGAAATGATGGTGATAAAAAATAAATTTTCAACATTTAATGTTGTTCTCTGCGTTGTTAGTCTTACATCTGACAGAAGTCCAGGTATGTGTTTAGTAAGCTAAGCATATGGCAATCACACAATGACCTCCATTCAAGGCAGACATTTCTTTACACAGTGGCTTGGACTCCTCTTACTTGGGATGCGCAAACAATCCAGCAGACGTTTGATCTTTTGCACTTTGGAAACTGCAGCAGTTGATTTTAAAACACTTGACCTTATCTTCAGAAATGTCCCCTCGGTGTATTTTTGATTGATTAACATGACGTCTTACTATATGATCAAAAGTATATGTATCTATGACCTTCAAGCCAGTTGAGACCCATCCTTCCACTTTATAAAACTATACACGAGTAATTTTAAATCCGTTCCATAGTTCTTCATTATTTCTATATCTGCCACTACTAAGACTACTGACCTCATCCCTTCATATGGTATCAACATGGGTCTGAATACTTGTCACTACACTTAATTGCAGCCATACCCTTATTTACAGTGAAATTTCAAGTATCTTTAACTTAGAAAGAAAAAGTTCTTTCACTTTAAAAACCTTACCCAAATACCTGTCATAAATGGACGTTGTCCCTTAGTCCTTATTCCTTGTTACTACGTATCTCCTACAACAAGTCTTCATTATTCTAAGAACAGTTACCTTTTTCCTCACGTATGATAATAATATTACAAGTCTTCTCATAGTACGTTAATTTGAATTTATATTTCATTACATGTCTTCTTAATAGAAGCATGATTTAATTCGGTATTTTCTTAAATATAAATTCTATGAAAATCTGCAAATGATGGTTGCCATTGCTTCGTCTCATCTTTTCAATAGTTTTATACCAGTTTTGCGTGCTTAATGTCCTCACAACGTTGCACTTGTCCGTACAAATGTACGTTCAGAATTATTTTGTATCGAACTCCTTGTTCGTCTTTTGGAGGATTTGCTTAAAACTTTCACAGAAGAATAGCCTAGTTGTGTGGAAGGAATTGTTTGTTGTCCGTAGATGTACGGAGTTATTCGCCTTAAATTTTCGATAACACCTAGTCCTTATTGCAAATCGCCTATCAACGACAAGAATTTTCTACCTACCATAAAACAAATAGTCATTTACAATAACATTTACGTAATTAGAAGTTCAGAGAACCTCAAACAATATAGAAATATCTTAGTAAATTAAAATTAAACAGTATGATAAGCATGCGTCTGCGACACGTAACCAGTTTACAAGAATCTTTATTTTATGCCTACCAATGAAATATAGGGAAATATCAGTGAGATAAAAGTGATAATCCACTGTTTTGAATCAGTGAAATTACCATTTTGATAATCCACTGTTTGTGCCGGAACTACTTTTCCCCACCAAGTAAATACAAGAGAATCCGCTGTATTTCAGACAGTGGCATCGAGTGAAAGTTATTTACCTTGTTAAATCCAGTTATAATATTGAATTCCTGAGCCTAACTAGTTGTGAACAATGATGAAATTCGCCATGAATTATTTAAAATGTCTGATTTGTTTTCATAACTCACATCGACAATATCCAATATGGCCGACTTTCAATTCAATTGATTGAATATTACTCGGTATTAATCCGGTTTTATAATTAATGTATGTATGGCTAAAATTCAATAAATATTGATAAGCTGTGTAGAGAAAAATAAATGTTATTTGATGAAAGTGTATTCAGTTTATTTCAGCAGAAGTAAAGTTATGATATGTATTGGAGATTGTCTGCACTTTTTTTGTGCGGAGTAACCAAAGTACGCATTAACTAATTTGGGGCTCACCATGGGGAATTTATTGAAAGCCCTGAGTAAAAATGTCATAAAATACCCATTTTTGACGTGTTGGCATAAAATAAAAAGAAAATTTGTTTGTTTTTTAGTGGAAGATGGGAATTTATTTCATCGAGTGAACACCATATGTTTATATTTTCACTCGTGGCTGCGCCACTCGTGAAAATATCACATATGGTGTTCACTCGATGAAATAAATTCTCATCTTCCACAAAAACAAAGAAATAGCCTCTATTTAATGTGGATTCAAGGACAATCAATCCATCAGTTTTTGTAAACTTTGATTTATTACTATAAGGGATATTATGAAGATAGTTTTTCTTTTTGTGTTTTTCTCCGTAGATTAATAGCCTCGGTATGTAGATGGTCGAATTGAAAGGAATTTTTTTATCCTATTTTAACCGGAATTATTATATCCCTAGATAAAATATCTGGGGCTGTATTGGATTTACGTCCGTTGGTCGGTCGCTCGGTCCGTCCGGTAGTCTGTATACAAAATTTGTCCGGACTGTTTCTCAGCGACTATTTCTTTGATTTTAATAATATTTTGCAAGATTCATAAGTATGAAGGCTAGTGGTGAATATCATTGTCACGTCATACTCCAATGATTTTTCGATGAGTTATAGTCCTTTGATATTTTTATACACATACATTTGTTCGGACTGTTTCTAACAACTGTTATTCAGATTTTAATAATACTTTGTAAGAATCGTAAATACCAAGCCTAATTTTGCATATTGTTGCTGCAATCCACTGCCATGATTATTTTCACTGAGTTATGGACTTTTTTTTTTTTAAAATACATTAATGTGTCCATGTTATTTCTTAGCAACTATATGTCAGATGCAAGATTCATATTTACCAAGCTTACTTGTGTCATTGTTGTGTTCCAGTCCAATAAATTTTCACTGAGTTATGGCCCTTTGAATTTTTACACAAACAGGATACAAATTTGTTCATGCTTTTTCTCAGCAACTGTATGTCAGATTTTATTATACACCCAAATAAAATTTCTCGGGGCTAAATTGGATTCACATGCGTTGGTCTGTCCATCTGTCAGTCCCTTCCGCTGGCCGGCCTTAGCATGGTTGTAGCGCATTTTGCTTTGGTTAAAGACCCTTGATGTTTCTTTTTTCAAATGAAGGCTAACGTAAGTTTATTTACCTTAATTTTCAGCGGCTGTTTGATTTATTTGAAAAAAGGTTTGCAGGAATCATAAGAACTGATCATACATGTAGTTTTTCAAATGGTTTGCGTATTTCGCACTGATGATTATTCGTTGAATGATAGCTCTTTAAGTTTGTTTGTCAATGTAAGTTTTTCAGCACTATTTTTCAAACGGTATTAAATTTCGTCTGAATTTAGCTAAACATTACTAAATAAATTAGTATCAAGAGTTGTTCTGCTTCAGTGATTTTGTCCTGAGTTCGGACTCTTTGGTGTTCATTCTTCACATTAAGACCATTCAAAGTTACTTTGTGCTATGTCTCGGCAAATATTTGTGGGATTTCAATTAAACTTTCCTCAACTAGTAACTTCTATAGACATTTGATGTTGTTTTTTTTTCTTCTTCTTTTAGTCTGCTTTTTTCAGCAATTAATAAATGGAGAATAATCAAACTTCTTAGTACTTGGTGCAGATTTGCATGTCCTCAGCACGTAGTGTGTGTATTGAGGTCTGCTGCTGTTTTTTTTTTTTTTTTTTTTTTGGATGGTTAAGCTTTGTGTGTTTATCCACAATGTTAACTTATACTGCTGAGTTTAATTTCCACAGAAGTTCGAGTTCTTCAACCATTTTTTATATTATGGCAGACAAACTATAAATGTAGAAATTACTGTGTCAAAGCGGTATCTGGGGTATTCATCACCTTTAGTAATAGTTCTTATTATATATGTAGTTTTTGAAGGATTTACTTTTGTTCAGTGAGATATTGATTAATCTTTTTTTAAGCTGTGAGGGATAAAAAATCCTAAATGAGCAGATGGTAAAATGTATTATAGGTGTAAGCATTAGTAGACGCCTGACCTAGTACGTCAATGATATTAATTACAACTGTGTTACAGGCATCGAACAGATACCTGATCTAGATCCATACATTTATATTTTTAAGAATATTTCTTTTAAAATTATGACAATTTTTTTCGTATTAATAAAGAGGATGAAACTAAGATTTTCTTTTCTTACAAATGTGTCATAAAATACTACCATTATAGAGACATGGTCAAATATGTACGTTATTATATTTCTCTATTACTTTCTCATTCAAGTATTTCTCACTAACAGACACGGAATAATAGTCATTGTTTTCTCAGTTATTATAAAATCTATCGTTTGTTTTGTTTTGTTAAAATATGAGAAAAAATCTTGTAAATTAAGTATTTATATGTTTATAGATACACCACCCAAAATAAACTTTACACCAGCCAGTTTGGTTTTCAAAGTTTCCTTTTAAAAAGTTACTCACGTGCATAAATTCTTTATTATTTTACAAATGTTCCTGTTCTGAAAAGCCAAATATTAAATATTTTTAAACGAATGCAATCCCATTAAAATTATTTTCTCATTTGCGCTCTTTTACTATCTGCGATTAGGTTCAGTTAGCGAAATATGAGCGAAGAGATACTGAAGATTGAAATGTATGAGATTTGTTATATTCCGTTTTGAAAATAAAAACTGATCAAAACAATATCAAATGTATTATGGTTAGAGCGTTGGCCAGTTTTAATGTCTTGGAATTAAAGACAACCGACTGTCAAGCACAACATTTGAGTAATATGAAAAATGAATGTTCAATGTTGTATACATGTATAGTTTTGATTTCTTTGTTATTGTTGGATCAGAAGGTCATACTGTAAATAAGTTTGCATGTTATGTTAATGTGTACACTTTGTATGTTACCTTCTATAAATAAAGATTTTATTATTATTATTTACAAGAGCGAAATGTTCTGTGGACGAATTGCTCAATACCAAAGTGATTACCTCCCTTACCACTGTCAACAGGAAGTAGATGCGTCTATAGTAACGAGAAACAAAACGGCTGTGTTGCTATCAGACAGGAAAAGAGTGGAAAGTGGACACATGGTTATTGTTTGAAGATTTTTGATAGAAAATTCAGATATGTCAGCCACAGCGAAGCTGCAAAGCCGCGAAATTCCTCCTGAAAAACCTGCGCCGATGGCAGGATCATCTGGAGGCTCAAGAAATGAAAATATGGAGATAACTTACACTGGAAATACGGGAAACGACATGGGCATCTCAACAATGGGATTTAGATCATCAAAATATAACCCTCCCGAATGGCACGAAAATAATTATGCTAAGTATTATCAGTCATTTGTTGATCGTGATAATGGTGAAAGGATCCGCCATGAATCAAAGCGTACCATCAATGAAACAGAGGCCACCACAAATAAAACCCAGGCTGAAGTCACCAAGAAGCTCGGGGAAAGGATTCAGGACATTAACTTTTGGAAATTTGAATTAGAGCGTGAAACTCGAGATGTAATAGATGAAACAGATTTATTGCTTGCTCAGAAGAAGCGGTTAGAAAATGCATTGAGAGCAACCGAAATTCCACTTCATATTGCTACTGATAACCTCAACTGCAGACAAAGAAGAGAAAACATAGATCTGGTACAAGATGATGTTGAGCTGTCTTTGCTGAAGGTAATTTTTCTTGTACTAATGTAAATCTTAAGTCAGTTTTGGGGTTGAAGTCAGATTTAACAGATGGGTTATAAATAAAATAGATATTGATCTTTTCCATTTTAATTAACTTATGAGTGATTAAGTCTGTTTGTTAAATCTGCTACTTAGGATAAAACCCTACAAATGCAGCCTTGCTTAGACTGCATTTACTCTTCTGCTAACTGTTTACATGACATGTTATAAAGAATGGTTTAATTTTTTTATGTTGATATGAAATACTTTGCTTTCTTTTTTTATTTCTTCCTTCCTTTCAGTAATGACTGCGATCATTAGCTGATCATTGCATCATAAGGGTGGCAAGTTAACAGCCAGACTGGTTAAAAGAAACAACCCATATAATACAATTTAAAAGATTAAGAACTTAGAAGCCCAAAAAATGCTCTGACAGTATAATAAATAATTTATTTATTGTTTATTATTTTATTTAAACTTTATATTGCTACTGATAACCTCAATTTAACTGTCTTTGCATGTTAAAACTCTGACTACTCCATAGTTGTTCAAAATTTGATACTGTTTTGTTATGTATGGAGTATTAAAAGTATTACCTGAAGCAATAAAAAGAATACCAAAATAACCTGAGATTGTTCTCATACACATAATTTGTTTTCTTATCTTAGAGTTGAGGGCAAAAGGTTTGTTAACTGATAAATTGACTTCATAAGTATCGGCTACAATATGATTATTATTTCTTAATGATAAATTTTTGTTAACAGATCTTTCTGTTATTTATTGGAGAAAATGAATCTTTCACAGATAACATTTTAACTGTAATACCTTTGCAAATCAGCAGGTGCAGTATATAAGTAGTTTCTGGCTTATAATCATAAATCAGTAACACTTAAACTTAATCACTATATTGACTGATTTACTTGAGTTTATTTACAAAGTGATAAAACTTGGAGTTACATTGCAATAAAGTATCACATTTAAGTAAGCAAGGGTCATTGTAGCCGACCATAAATCAATATTTGTGTTTATGATGCCATTTTTTAAAATAACAGTTATTGTTATTCCTCTTTTTCAGGAGGTTGAAATAATCAATAATGTTCAAGATTTACTCAAGAAGACAATAGATCAAGCAGAGAAGCAAATCAGGTTCGTTTTCAAAGCTAATGTAAATAGTCTTTTTTTCCCCAAAAACTAACAGCATGGAAGCTCAATTGAAAATGCATGCATTTTCATTGAACTGTTGCAGAATGAAACTTAAATACCAATAATCACAGAGGTGTAAAATTCATGGTTGTATTTTAACAATATACAAGCATTACAGCCCTTTAATTTAATGCATTTTATATGATGTATAAGAATATATAAGTCCTCAAATGTTTCCAGATTGAATCGTGAAGCTAAGCAGAACTTGGAGATGGACTGGAGTGACAAGAAAGAAGCCTTGGAGATTGACACAGCATCTGGTGCTCTCAAAAACCAACATACAAACAAACAGTTCTACCCAGGTGCTGCCAAATTCCAAGAAATGTAAGAAACCTTTTTCAAGTATTTCTTTTAAAAGGTTCTCCATTGTCCCAGTCCTTCATATCTTTGAACTTATATAATTTTTTGTATCAAATAATTAATTTTGTGACTGTTATGGCTCTTTGAAAATTGGTAATAACTTGCTTCTCTTAAGGACTCATTTTGTTACCTGCATTTTGTTGCTCAATGATTAAATTATTCTGTTTGACTACAGTCAGTCGACACCAGAATCCTGGGCTCAGTTTTCTCATGACAACATTGTACGTGCTGAGCATGAGAGAATGGCATCAATGCAGCTCCGTCAGTTGATAGACAACATTCTTGAGGACACATCACGTGACATGCGTGAACAGTGTGACACTGTTGATGTAGCCTTCCAGAAGAGAGTTACTGAGATGGAGGATGCCAAGACAAAGATGGAAGAGAACCTGAAAAAGGTAAATCCATCGATTTTTTTGTCATGTCTTGGTTTAACTTTCCCCAGATGTGTCTTATTGTAACACTGTTTAGAACTAGCATCTAAGCTTTAATTAAAAGGAATTACATATTTAACAACTTAGCTTACTTTTAGTTTATCAGTTTAGCTCACTTTTTTCTAAATTTTATCATGCAGGTATGTGAAGAGATTACTCAGATGGAGAGGAATATAGTGAACCTGAAGAAGGCTATCAGAGACAAGGAGAACCCAATGAAAGTTTCCCAGACACGTCTTGAGAACAGAACCTACAGACCAAATGTTGAGCTTTGCAGAGATCCAGTGCAATACAAGTATGTTGTAACTTGAAAATATCAGTGTTAGGAAAGCTTATATAAAGAGAAAACTTGCCTATTTTAAGGCTACTAGTACTCAGTTGGCAGGTCAACTGTCTTGTTTCCACAAGTAAAAAAGCTATAGTTTTCCATTGGTTTAAAATCAAAATAACTTTATGATATGCTAGTCAAAAGACGAGACATATTATGGGAATACCCATGGCAGGCATGCAATCGGTTGGAGTCCACATGTTGTCTGCCTTCTAAGTCAGAGTTTTAATTGGTTCTTCTTCAAACTTGATATTTTTTGGAATAACATCACCTCTAAAATCAATAACCAGCCTAATTTTGGCAAAATTAGCCATGTTTGCTCTCCAAGTCAAAATTTCACCAAACTGGTTGATAATGTTTGTGGGCATAATATGCTGTCTAATATGCTGTCTTTGCCGTAACCATTAGAACAGCCTATTTTGTGATAGTTGAGGGCTCTTGTTTAAGTTTTCTCATCTTGGAAATTTGTGGTTTTGTAAAAAGTTGGTGATTTAAAAGCATGGGACCAAACCATTTTGACTAAAGTTAGTTCATTTCCCTTTTATTTTTTAATCTTTTACCTCATAATGGTTCATTTGCTATACCAGTGGTATTTAAGAAAACATGAATTCATGTAACAAATTAAAACTGAATCTGTCTGCTTTTTCAGACTGGTGGGTGAGGTTAATGAAATTCACTCCTCCATTGATGCACTGACAGAACAACTTAACCAGGCCAACAATTCACTGAAGGACTTACAAGATAACCGTATGGGATTGGAGAAAGAAATCTCCATTAAGAAGAACAGCCTGTTCATCGACAGAGACAAGTGTATGAGTGTACGCACACGATACCCAACCACCCTAAAACTGCAGGGTTATCAGTAATCAATGATGGAATGTTTGACATTTAGATGTTTTAAATTAAACACAAATAATAGAAACCTGTGTCAAGACAATATCTTATGTCATTGATCATGGACAATATTCCATCAAAATCTCATTTTGTTTCAATAAATGTTTCCAAGATAGAACGAAAAGTCTGAGTTTCAGTTTTGAAGATCATTCATAGTGGGAATTGTACAGAAATTTATGATAAAAATCAGTATTGGTTTTAGAAGGATGGTACATTGAAAAGATAGTATATCTGAAAGTTGCAAATCTTGCCGATTTCAGATGAAAAGAAAAAAACAACAGCAAAAACCATCCCATATAAACTTGCTTCTTTCATGCATAATTTGCTACATTTAGAATGTTTTTCAGTATTATCATAACTGCTTGCTGAATGTTTTCCCCTTGCGCGTCACGTTGTTGTAGATTCTTTATGTTGGTTTCACTGTCGAGTGAGTGCACATATCTGTGATATAATTCTTTTGTTATATTTTAATTATATAAAATACAAAAACCTCTTTTCTATACTTGTTACTTTCTCTAAAAACCTATATACAGGTATCCAGTTCATTTTATATTCTACAAATGACACTAGATGTACAAATATGGAGTCTATGGTGAAATGGATAACTGTTGTTAAAACTCGAAATTTTTTCTCTTATTTGATTATTTATACTGCCTTATTGTCTTTGTTGCATGGTAGTAACTGTTACCAGCATCTGGTCAGTTTTGTTACAATTGTCCTTTCCCCCCTTGTGTTGCAACCTGCTTTTAAAGTGTAAATAAAATGGTGTATATTGAATTGTTTTTTCTTGTGTTTTATCAATGGTGGAACAAAAATCACAGTGTTAGATCTATTTTCCATTGAAACAATTTTTAAAACCATTTCATATCACCATCCCTGTATAAAAATGCAGGGTGCCCTGGCTGCATTGGTGCAAACTAAAACACACCAAACATAAATATTTGGCTGGATACAACTTTTTTGTAAGCTATTATTAACACATTCTTGCCATGAACTTGCCTCGAAGAATGAAGTTATCCTGCCTTGTGCTGAAAAATTGGACTGAAATAGAAATTGATTATCGAATCGAATTGGAGAGTGAATTTTGATTTACTATTGGAATATACTTGAAATGTTATAAAAAAAGAGAAACTGGAAATACTTTCAAAAGTTTTGTACACTTTCACCCTAATGGATCAACAACAAATACTGTTTGGATGCATGATCAAAATAATTAGACAGTACTGAATCACTTATTATCCAGTTATTTAATGTATTTAATTTAATGTATTATAATCCAGTTATTTAATGTATTTATGTTAAATGTACTTCTGTTAGAACAGATTCCCATGATTAGTAACTTCCCTTGGTGCCTGGCAACACTGACTTTTGTAAATAAGAATCAACTGGTGTTGACATACAACAATCGATATAACTTGATTATCATTTATCACTGATCCTACCTGGACTTAGGAAAATAACAACTCTTATTCATTATTATAATGCATCTAGCTAAATCAATGCCATCTGCACTGTTTCTTTAATTTTATAATAATAAGAAAGATACTGCTTAAAAATTTTACTCAAAAGTTTTTCTATTACAGAATAGATATTGTGAGATATAAATTAACATAACTAAATAAACATCGATCAATCTATATAACTTTTAACAAAGACCTTTATTCCTATGCAACTAGATAAGAATTTCAAAACAGTGTAACAATTCAAGCTTTCGTGAGCTCAAACCTACAAAACAGAACATTTTTTAGCTCGACTAAACAAAGTATATAAAGAGCTGTTCTACTCACCCCGGCATTGGCATCTGCATTCAGTTTTCTGATTAAAGTTTTTGTGAGTAAAATATTTTTTACTGTAACTTCTTTATTTCTTGAGGGATTTAATTCAAACTTCAAATATATGTTCCATATAATCATCCACATCATATGTGGTAAGGTTCATAACTCTAGCACACATTATGGCATATCTCAAGAATTATCTCTCCTTTAAACTTAGAATTTTCCTTAAAAATTGTAATATTTTACTATGACTTCTTTATTTCATGAGGGATTTACTTCAAACTTCAAATACATGTATGTTCCTTATAATCACCTTCATCATATGTGGTAAGGTTCGTAAATCTTGCACTCATATTTCCAAAATTATTTCCCCTTTAAATTTTCCTTAAAAATTGTAATATATTACTATAACTTCTTTATTTCTTGAGGGGGTTTTCAATGATAAAATAATAAATATCATATGATATTTCATCTAACATGGAGAAGATTCCTGTCTATATTTCTATAGATCTTGAATTATATTGATTTTTAATAGTTATCCCATTAACTATCCAGTACTTAAATAGCCAAGCGTGCTGTCTCCACTGAGATCTCTTGTTTGGTCAATGTTATACTATATTCTAGAAATAAATTTCTAATTCTACCAGGATTGAATCTGTTAAAACTAGAGATGTGTCCATAGGACATGGATGCCACAACATTCTGCTTTATTGTCACAAAAAATCCTGTACAATTACAGGTGCGTATAAACATATTGTCCTAAACATTAAGGAGTCTAAAAATGCTATTTTTTCTTAAACAGGGGACATAACTATCTCGATCTCCAAAAAAATTGCCTCAAAATACACAGGTGCCTAAGTTTACATGCTGAAAACTATTCTTAGAAAGTTTCATGGCTTCAGCAGTTATATGTTTGGAGTTAAATGCAACACAAGTCTACAAATGCTATTTTTTGCTTAATCAGGGGGCATAACTCTGCCGATCTCCAAATAATTTGCGTCAAAATACTCAGGTGCATAAGTTCACATGTTGACAACTATTCTAAGAAAGTTTCATGGCTCCAGCAGTTATATGTTTAAAGTTACACATGACACAAGTCTTAAAATGTTATTTTTTGCTTAATCAGGGGCATAAATCTGCAGATCTCCAATAAATTTGCATCAAAATAAACAAGGTCTCGCTTTCATTTAATCTTTATGACTTATATTTGATAACACATAACTCATATTCAAATCTGGCTTACCAGCAAATTATGAAAAATCTTACTGGAAAAAACTTTGAAGAGTTCTTGAATGAAGCCTTTTATCTGACCCAACCTTTCCACTTTTCCAACCACAATATGTGAACTCAGCTGGCATAAAATCAAAGTCATGTTTCTATTGAAGTGTTGGGCAACCCCTATTCAAGTACACCGCCCCCCCCCCCACCCACTTTTATACTTTATAGGGTCTGATTCAAGCTTTAAGTAGGAGCGTATTAGGCCATTAAAATAGAAACAACTGTAAAGAACAATAGCATGCTTTCATGTCTAAGTAAACCAAAAACATCCTCAGAAATTACCTGATTTCACCCGATTCTTCTCACCCTTACTGTTTTGTCTTCGAAAGAAGAAATAGAGTTACCTTTACTGAATACAATAATGAATAAATCTACCAGTACATCTTGTATCCCCTTGCAAACAAAATACTGTTTGGAATGTAATAACTGGAATTGTTTTCATTTCACTAAATATTTCAATGTCAGACACTGGTCATTTTCAAAATGTCAAAAACACAGTCGATTTGAGATTTTTAAATTCACATGTTGTACATTTCTATTTTTAACTCATTCTTGTTTCTACAGTCTATGAAAAGGAGTTAGAATCCACAATTTATTTTTTCATTGAACACATATCCTTTCACTAATCAAACACTTTAGTATTTATCACAGATTTTCACACCTCACTAGGAACTGGGCCCACAATACAGCACAAATTTGTACATTTGTATCAAAAATAAAAATTAAAAAATCTTACACCTTCTTTGCATTTCTACATTTTACATGCAATATATTTCCCTGAGAGACAAGCCGTAACAAAAATAAAACTATTCTTATGAGACACATATTCTGTTCAAGATAAAACTTTGTTAACAAGATTCAACAAACTGTCCTTTATTTCAGTGTCATGTTATTTCATTGTTTTGCTCATATATCACAGGCTCCTCCTGAATGGTATCCTTGACAACCACTGGCATATGATTCGGATTTACTGACAGCAGAGAGTAACTAGTTCTCAAAACTTGAGCAAACTCCCTGAAAGATAATACAAAAAATAACAGTACACACTAGTTACTAAAATTCCGTACAGATACATTTTTGAATATTCACACAGATGCAACAAACATTACCTTTGTACTTCTACACTGCCCAATTTGTAAACTGTGTGATAATCTGATATTTCTACCAAAGGAGAAAATATCATAATTAAATATAATCAAATAGCATTCACATCCCCTCCCTCCCTACCTTGACAAATAAGACTTAATTAAAGTATACCATGGATTTCATTGTTTTAAAAACAAAATTTAGTGTCAATTTTGTAGAACTTCATAAAGTTATTTACAGCTGAAAAAAAATTTATAATCAAACCCCTACAAACTTATTTTGGAGGGTTATTTCAGAATCAGCATGTTGATTGGTCTGTTCAGTTGGTTTATACCTTTTTCAATGAAAGAAAGAGAATGGGTTGCCAAAAATGAATGAAATTTCATATGAAGGTAGCTTGCATGGAAATATAGCAGGGAACTACCATAAATTATGGTCTGTCTGCATTTAAGTTCAAGGTAAAAACTTTTAGATCAATAACTTCACCACAGACTGTCACACTGAATGAAACTTGGTGTGTGAGAAGCTTGTGTGCAATTGTTACTTGAAATTGCATTAGGGGAGTCCGCATTCAAGGTCATGGTCACAGTTAAGATTAAAGAATATCAGAAAAACAGTTTCAGATCAATAACTTCACTTCTGTCATACTGAACTAAAACTTGGTGGGAAAGAAGTTTGTATGCATTTGAGGCTAGGGACTGCATTCAGGGTGTCTGTGACTGAGGTAAAGGACACTTTTACTAAAAACAGAAAACAGTTTCTGATCAATAACTTTACTTCAGAATGTCCTATTTCAATCAAATTTGTTAAGTAGCTTGTTACCAATTTTTTGCAAAGAAATGCACATGGGTGTCTGCAATTAAGGTCAAGGTCACTGTAACTAAATACATAAAACAATTTCTGATCAATCACTTCACCCTGAAATGTCATTCTGCAATGGAACTTTGTGTGTAAGTAGCCTGCATGCAAATGTTTCTTGAAATTGCATTGAGGTTGTCTATGATCAAAGTCAGGGCCACTGGTACTAAAATTAGAAAATGATGCAATGAAACTTGGTAAATTAGTAGCTTGCTGGCACATGTTGCTCTGGGGTGTCCTTTTGTTCATGTGAAAAGGCAGGATGTGAGGGTATTCATTACTTTAAGTGATACCTTTAGTTTGTCAAAATGTTTTTTTTCTATTACCATAAACGTCTGCAATAAGGATATCATTTAAATTTAAAAGATCATTTAAAAATTTAAATTAAGTGAAATACAAGTAACTGTCAACTGACTCTTGACTGAAAAGAGATACCTTTTTCCTTATGAATTGGTATGCCAACAGAAGTGAATTTCTAAGTTCCAAACATTCCTGAAACGTTCACATACCTGGTGCTAGGATCTAATGTGTGAAGCAATGGAAACAGTAACTTAGCAACTGTATCCATGACATCAATCTGTAACTGTAGTGACTGAACTTGAAACACTAAGTTCATGTAAGTCTCCAGTTGTTTGTAACTGTGATACTGATATACAGGTACTGGATGGGCACAATCTGTAAATTGACAATATCTCAGTACAACATTAAAAACCTTTCCATAACACATGATTCACATGTCTGTTATTCCTTTCAGCAGATTTCAAAGAGCTAAGATGTACACCCTAAGTTTATATTTCTTAACAACACTAAAAGATTCACTTGTATTTAATAACTATTTATAGATATATACAATTCTTCAAAAGTGATATGCTTGAATCATGCATTAACCTAAGTTTTGCAGCAGCCAAGTTTGAATTCTTGACAATGCAAATGGTAAATCATAAAGATTCTTCAAGGTGCATGTGTCTTAGTCTAAACAGCTGTGAGCGTGTTATGGTTATGTATCTTGTTTCATTATATGTGATGTCTAAACTGAGATCAGTTTTAAGTTCGCTTACTTAGAATCTGAATATTTATAGGCAGAAGTGTGTGTTACTGGTAATAGTAAAGCTGTAATAATAACACTGAAGAAATACCTGTGGATGAGTTTTTGTGATACCAGACTGACATACTACTGGATTCTGTAACAGGTAACTTAGGAACCGGACAACCAGAGTGGATTGTTGCTGACTTTAAATTTCCTGCAATACAGATAACTTTGTTTTCACTTTTTTTTAACATGAATATATATTTTATGATTCTAAGAATTACATACTGACTCAGACCACAGCTTCTTCCATTTAAAAATACAGAAGCTATAAATCTAGTTGAACACTTAGCTTAGTTAAGTTTCATACCACTTTAAGCTGTATTTAAGTAAAGGTACATGTATCTGTTAGAATTACAATGTACAGAAAATCAGGTTCATGTATGCCCCTTATAATGTTGACCTGTTAAATCATTTGTTGTAATTCAAGTGACCCAGCACTTTAAGGATAGCTAACCTAACCATGATCTTTAGAGAGATCAAGTAGTATATCCCTATTTACTTCAGTCAAGCCATCCTCTTTCAGTGTCTAGTCAGTAACAGTGCTTTAATTAAACAGTTCTACATATATACATTTGTGTCTTAACTATTAGAGGTAAACTGAAAATCAATCATGGAGATTAGACCAAATATTGCAAAATTAAGGTTTGAGATGAAAGATGAAAATAGATAATTGATACTTGCTAAAATCTGTGGTATGTAACAGTTGTTCCATTTCTTGGAATGACAGCAGGATAAATTCAACCATTTTCTTGCAGTAATAAATGTCTGCTGGATCAGAATTAGCTGAAAACAGAAGTACATTTCATTATCTTTTCTGTTGTGTTTAAACAATACTAGTAGTGATTTTTGCCCGGTTGCGCAAGATTTATGCCCAAATCCTTAATGAATGGGAATTTTGCCTGACCACTGTTCCTGAGTAGAACCAAAACTACATTGCTGTCAGCAATGAGAAGATACCTTCTCAAAGTACAAGACAAATCTAACAGCAGCCCTCACAGTAATGAATATCAATTAATGAATCATTAAATGCTTCTAAGTCAGAGACTGTATTGGCTTGACAACACAGGAAGTTCGAATTCATAAGGTGAATGCAACAAGTTGAAAAATATTTTGGACTCTGACAGGTATGGATGCACACATGCTCATAATGCTTTTGGTCCAGAAATAGATAAATGCATCTGTGATACAAGACATGAAGTTATGATTAAGCATACCTGAAACATGGTCCAGATGCAGACCCTCTAACATCTGAGAGAGACTGGTGTAAGTCTGTACAATATGCTTAGCTTGTTTTGCCTGAAGCTGTGTTTCCTGGGCTTCCTCATCTCCAAACTGTATTTAAAGAAATAACTGTTTCAGTTAATGAAAAAAATTCACAAATTTGTTCACAGACACATAAGCATTAAACAAGGGACTTACTTCTCAAAGCAACAAGAATGTAATTATGTCTCACTGGCTTCAACTGCTAAAAGCCTGCAATTGCTTACAGCCTGTAACCGCTGATAGCCCATAATTGCTGACAGCTTGAGACTGCTAATAGCCTAGCCTTTTACTCCTGATAGCCTGTAATTGCCGATAGCCTGTAACTGCTGAAAGCATGTAATTGCTGATAACCTGTAATTGCTGACAGCCTGTAACTGCTGACAGCCTGTAAATACTAATTGCCTGATACTGCTGAAAGCCTTTTAATTGTTGATAGCCTGTGATTGCTGATAGCCTTTAACTACTGAAAGCCTAGCCTGTAAATGCTGATAGCCTTGCCTGAAACTGCTGATTGCCTGTAACTGGTAATAACTTGTAATGCTGATATTCTGTCACTGCTGACAGCCTAGCCAGTAGTTGCAGATAGCTTGTCAAAGCTGATAGCCTGTTACTAATGATAACCAGTTACTGCTGATAGTATGTATTGCTGATAGCCTGCTTTTGCTGGTAAGCTGTACATGCTGACAGCCTGTTTTTGCTGATAGCCTGTAACTGCTGACAGCCTGTAACTGATACCATGAAACTGCTAATAGCCTAATATTGATAGCCTGTAACTTCTGATAGCCTGTTACTACTTACTGCCTGTAACTGATAGCCTGTAACTGCTGATAGGCTGTAACTGATAATCTGTAACTGACAGCCTGTAACTGCTGATTGGCAGTATTGCTGATAGCCTGATTTAGCCTGTAACTGATACAATGTTAACCCTGATAGCCTGAAAATGACAGCCTGTAACTGCTGACAGCTAGTAACTGCTAACAGCCTGTAACTGATAGCCTGTAAATGCCGACAGCCTGTTACTGCTGACTGCCTGTATTAACTGACAGCCTGTAACTGCTGACTGCCTGTAACTGACAGCCTGTAAGTGGTGATAGCCTGTAACTACTGACAGCCTGTAACTGCTAGTCTGTAACTACTGATAGCCTGAAACTGATAGCTTGTAACTGCTGATAACCTGAAGCTGTTGAAAGCATGTAACTGCTGATAGATTGTACTTGCTGATAGCCTGTAACTGCTGATAGATTGTACTTGCTGATAGCCTGTAACTACTGATAGCCTGAAACTGATAGCTTGTAACTGCTGATAACCTGAAGCTGCTGATAGCCTGTAACTGCTGATAGATTGTACTTGCTGATAGCCTGTAACTGCTGATAGATTGTACTTGCTGATAGCCTGTAACTGCTGATAGCCTGAAACTGATAGGCTGTAACTGCTATGCTTGATGAGTGAATTTGTTCTACTTTTGCATTTTTATTTGATATTTTGCAGAATAATCACGCTACTTTAGACAAGCCAAGTTTTTAAATATGCAAAAATGTTTATGTTTACTAACAGCAGCACTGAAAATGAATGACCCTGGCCATAAATTATCAAACCAATTAACTCAGCTTTTTAACTGAATAACAGCACAAAATGATTGCCAGTATATACCATTCTTTTGTACTAAGTCAATAAGAAACACTTGTGGCTTATGATAAAGTTACAAAATTATAGACCAAAACACAAAAACAACAAGTAAACACCTTTACTAAAATCAGTTGAATATATGAAATTTATTTCTAAAGAGAACAGACAAGCTAAAACTATATCTTACTGTGTGTTGAAGATGTCCTGGGAACTCAGAACATGTCTGGGGAGAGTTGACTTTCTGCGTAACATTCTGTGTGTACAATTTCTGTCGCAACTTTCTGTTTTGATACACTAGTTTTTTCAACTTATTAGGAACACTCAGGGTAGCACTAAAAAGAAAAACGTTATAAATGAAATAACTATATTCAACGTAGTACATATTAGTCATACATCTTATCAGATGACATCATGATTTGAAAGACTTCACTGCAGTTTAAGATCAAGCACATTTACATTGCCATTTTAGACAATGCATTAATGTGGTCTAAGCAACAAAAACAAATGTACAGCTTGAAATTTTCACTATAGAGTTTATCAGAACTTTATCTCCCACTATCATACAGTGAACTACATTGTAATGAAATGAATGAAACCATACTCATTACTGCCTACAGGTAACATGTATTCATATAGACATAGTTACTATTATACATAAAAGAGCCAAAGCCTTCCCAAGATCTCATGTCTTTACTCTGAATGATACCCAAAGTCTCATATTACATTTTCATAAATCAAAAATATATAAAAATCTCTGAAAAATACATATACACATTAAGAGATGAACTGAAGTATTATGTTTACTTATGTGAAAAACAATTTACCCATCTTTCTTCAAGTCAAACCGTTTCTCACAATGTAGATTTTCAACATCTTGACCACTTCCATCTGTATTCTGTGCTGAATGATCATCTATAGTCATAGCTTGCAGATTCTCTGGCAGTGAACTGCTATCTTTCTCGCAGCTGTCACTAATTCTTTCCTCCCCTTGAGCACTAATTTCATTAGACTTCAGTGTATCAGAAATGAACTGACTCTGAACACTTCTTGGTGAATCCATTTTGCTTATTTTCTTTTCATCACTTTTACAACTTTTAGAATCACCAGAGGAAGATTTTCCTGATTCCATCTTTGATGTACCCTTCCTACCATACACCCTACTCTCTACACTAGCACTGGCACCTCTTGACTTTGCTGAAGTTTTTGCTGTTGCAGCTCTGTATGTTGTTTGTAATTTTGCTGATGTTAGATTGGGATTTGTTTGGAATGGAGCACTGGCATGAACAGGAACTACTTTCTTCTGGCTGGAACTACTTTGTGGTCTCTGTGATATCCTTGCTCGTTCAGCTTTCTCAATAGTTTTAGCACCTGATCTGGCTACGCCTGAGTTCAATGGTTTCACCTTATTCATAGCTTTTGCACTAGGAACATTTTTATTTGTAACTTCTGACTTCATAGAAGACTGTGTGTTACTTTTGGCTATTTCTCTTTCAGACTCTTTAGTTTTATTGGTGGTTGAAGTGTTTTTCAGGTCTTTTGTAACAGTGTCATTTTTTGACACACTCTGACCTACTTCTTTTGTCCTTGGCTTCCTTGGTTCATCTAGCTGTAATCAGACAAAATAAAAGAACACACAGAACAGTTTTATATATCTGTCTGATTTCTTAGTATCACAGTAGATGCTATGTAGCAAATCTTGAATTTGACTGAATTTTGACCACAGATTATTATTACAATGGAACCACACAAAACCATAACCCCAAAAACCTCAGAACTCCAAAAACCAAACTTTTTTTGTTCTACCTCAGAAAACCCAAAAGAGAAAAAGATTGTAAGTGCTCAGTGTAAGCAGACAAAGCTAGACTCCTTCTTCATAAAATGGTAGGGAAAAACAGATAATGAGTTTTGTTCATTGACTCCTTCATAAAGTGTTAGGGGGGATGCACAGACAATAATTCTATTTTTATGGAATCTTGAATTGTGGTGTTCATGGTCTCCTTCATAAAACAGAAATGTACCTAAATATCCAAATGTAACTAATGTTTAAACTGAAAAAAAAAACAAAACCGCTCACTCATACTGCATTGTAGAAATGAACCCCCCCCCCCCCCCTGCCCCCAACCCCTGAAAACTGAACACCTCAGAAAACCAAACTTTTTTTGGCTTGGTCCCAGGAGTGTTCAGTTTTCTGAGGTTCCACTGTATTCTAATAAATAAGATATTTGAACAAAATGACTTTTAAGTCAGTACTTTCATGTGAAATCAATAAAAAAGCAACTCTCCAACATCAAACAAAATTACATACAAAATGACAATGGTTACAGACCTAAAGCCTGTTATAATGCAGTGGTTTACTCTAAAATGTAACAGTAGTATATATATTTTGATACAGTGAAAGTTTTTAAGAATATACATGTCAGACACCAACAGACTCAAACAATTATCCTCTCTATGTTATGTCTCTTACCATCCCTAGAACAGCAGGCTATTTTAATAATTCCAAGAATCAATGACAGGCATGTTGTATTGTTGCATCATTTCATTGTATAACATTATTAGACAATAACACAAACAGCACTGGATTCATTCAATGAGAAATAGCCACTGTCATATATAAAACAACTTCTGTTACCTTTTTCTGTATATTTCTTGCCCTTTGTGCCTTGGACAGTAACTGATCCATCAGTTGTAGACTCTCCCTTTCCTCTGC
This sequence comes from Cyclina sinensis, assembly GCA_012932295.1. Lineage (NCBI taxonomy): Eukaryota > Metazoa > Mollusca > Bivalvia > Venerida > Veneridae > Cyclina > Cyclina sinensis. The sequence continues at coordinate 18,100,664 of JAAONU010000001.1, read as the reverse complement.
TGTCAGACCTGCACCACTAGCATTCTGTGACTGACTACTTTTTGCAGCATCTGTAATAAATATTATAAACATATATCTGCTATATAGACGTGTAATGTATTTCCTGAGAACAATAAATAGTAACGAAAAACATCATACTGACAATGCAGACAACACAAATAAATTCAAAAATGCAGCACTAAGTACAGTAAAGAACCAGGTAACAATAACATTCATAAAAATTTCTTGTTCTGAAATCATTCTAGAAGAATAACTTTTTATAATGTAATAATAGAATTTATTTCTACGGTTTCTGGTAATACACTTACGTTTTCTAGGCAAACAATTCTAAGTAATGAGGTTTTACAGTCATAAAAAAATGAACTTGCCTGTGCTCTGACTTGAGGATTTTTCTTGCCCAGTTTTGTCTGGTTCTTTCTGAAGAGCAGACCTTGAAATATGAAAATACAAAACCATAAACAACAAGAGCTCCGCGGAGTGGTGCCAACGCTTGTCTTTTTTACATGTCGGCAATGGGGGCCAAGGTTCATATTGATATCTTTGATAGTTTTGAAATCATTCAACTTAATAAGCAATTCTGACAAAAAATGTAAGTTAAAAAGGGGCATAACTCCAAAAATATAACTTTCAGAATAATGTCCCTTGTGTTACAAATGCCTCTTGTCATGATAAGCAAGCATTCAAAGTTTCATATTGATACCTTTTATAATGTTTGAGTAATGGGCTACATTAAAGTTTTTGCACGACGACAAGGACGATGCACAGCAATCATAATAGCTCGACTTTTTCTTCGAAACAGACGAGTAAAAAAGTTCTAGCAATTTTGAACCATTTAATACTAAGAGAATGCTATTATATGTAATGCACATATTGCATGACAGCACACTGTCTTGTGTGCTTGTAAACTAAAGCTATACATAGTTATGTATAGTTTTTGTTGCTGCCATGTTCATATGGTGCCATAATTTGTATAATGATGTCACATGCTCCCATCTGACATCATAATTTATCAGTTTCTATTGGCAGTAAACTTATGCAGCAGATTTTCTGTAATCATATTTCATATATTATAAACACCTTTTCAATATAACCAGTCTTTCATGAAAATATAAAGCACTGACCTTTAATAATAACATTTACAAATGTACTGGTATGTAAGTTAAAACTGTCTCAAAAACAGTTCCCATGGTAATGGCTATCAAGAAATTTTATACAATATAATTAGTTCCATATATTTGCATATTTTTATCTGAAACTGTTAATATACAGATACTGTATTGAATAGTACTGAATACAAATCTGAATAGAGTTTCTTTTCAGATCACTTCTTTGAATAAAGGGCAATATTTAGGCTATTAATCTTTTACTTGAACTACATGTATGCATTTCAAGAGGGTTGGAAATATACCATTTCAATTCACCACATTCCAATTATAGAACATGCTGGTTCCAAACCTCCACTGACCCCCACTGGTGCTTGTTTAACAGCAAGAATCTCTTCAGTCTCATTTCATTCAATAAAACTGAAGGCAGTTTGATGAGCAATATTTACCTGAACTATTAGTTCTTTTGACAAGATGTTTATTTTTAGTGGCATTTATTGGCGTTACACACCAAGCATATTTAAGACATGGCAGTTTCTCTGACTTCCCCATGACTCCTTAAACACACACTTGCTCAAAGTGGCATTTATAAAAATGTAATCTGTGATAAAAATCCTACAATCACCAAGATTACAAAAGCATACCATGGTTTATAGAGTTGTTTTAAAAGCTGAATTGTTTTTTCCTGTTTTATCTTCTGTTCTTGGACTCTTCTATATTGCTCAGTTAACCAGTCCATCCTGAAATGACAAAAAATATTGGCTGAACACTTGATCATGCTTTACATAATATACATACAGGCTTGCAGAAATCTGACAAATCGTCGGTGCAGACCGATTCAGAATCTCTGGGACCAGTTTGCATCTCCAAAAATCCCATTTCAGTTGGTCCAGAAATTGACCATTTTCTATTCCTTATCTATCTATTTGAGCTTATTTATCGTCAGTACCGGTTGCCCATATGACCGATGCACCCTGAAGAGATAAGTTATTTTATGTTGTGGGGGTAGTGCAAGATACAGAAAGCATCCCATTCCTGAGACACCCCTGGTTCTTTTGCATGCTTAGTGTATAGCACTGATAAATGGGACCTCGGTTTAATGTCTCATCCGAAAGACTATTAGTACAGTTTGTGAAGGCAATCCGAATCAAAAGGCACTCCGAATCAATGACGAATTTTTCCTTTGAAATATCTCTACCCCGACCGATAATTGTATGGACACTGATAATTTCTTAAAACATAATCCTTTTGCTTTAGAATTATCAAAAAACAATCACAGTTGCAAGCCTTTAAGTTCATCAAACGTCCAGTCAAATTAGATCAAGAACAGACGATTTCGCGCACATGTTTGAATATTGCTTGCCTATCGTGGAAACTGATCGCTCGTGTCTTACAGAATGTGGCCGAAAAAGAAAAAGGAAATTTGCAAAATATAACCCTGTCATAGGTCTACACTTAGAGAAATTTGCTATTGCAAATATTCTTGCTTAGTGTTACTCCTCGTTTAGTCTAGAACGCACGTCCCAGAAGCCAATGTGAATCAACCAGCCATGGTTTAGGGGGTCGTCTCAAGTTTTTAATTGGACAGTTACTGTTTTCTATTAAATTAACTGTTTTGTTTCCTTTGTACTTGTAAGTGATATTTCTCAACCTTAATAGTATTTAAAAAAAAAATATACTTTTTAAGATGATTTAATTAAAACTTCGACTTTGCAATTAGTAACCAGTGCAGTAGGCCTACTAATAGTAACACACTAACTACATATATTCTAGCATTTTTTAAACACCAAGATATATTATTGCATTTTTTTTTCAAAATAACGCTTTTAATCCCAAATCTCTTTCTTCTCCTGACCGACCCCTCACAAAATTGAAACATGAAGAATGTACTACTAAAATGTCTATTTTCAAAGTGATACTTTTATACAAAAGGTATTTTATTAGTGTGAATTTTTAAATGCCAAGTATTATGCAAAATGATGTAGGCTATGCTAATCAGTATCAAGAAAATAATGATTGCACCTGCAATTGTAACCCGGGCACCCTCACCTTAAATGCCTGCTAAGGCTCCATCCTGCAGCGACAGTCAGTTACTAAGGTAAAATTCATCTCTGAATGCATTTCCAACATAGTAAATTGCAAAAGGAATACATTCAGCATAATATTGTCTTTTGGTTTTTTTTCATAGGCATTGTATGATTGTTCCATTTTGGTTTATATTATTCAATAATAAATTTGAATTGCTTTTATAATTGCATTTTCACTTCCGTCTGATTTACTGTTTTCTATCATTTAAGGAGCAGCCAAGCTTCCCTCCTTGGCCAGCACCACAAAAAATAGGTGGAGGTGCTGTTATCCGATGCACGTATCTTGTAAGACATGATTATAAACAGCAGGCTATGGATATTGTTTAAGAGGCATTGATGAACATGACTGTTTGGTGTGGGTGGGGACGGGTATTTTAAAAGTACATTACTAAGCCTGACACTGAGTTGCGTAACAGTGTATGTCATGTTGCACTGAATAAAGAATAAATACTAAGGTTTTTAAACTAGACTTTTATTAATTTCCAGTTGCAGTGGTTCTACCATATATGTAGCAGTCAAATTGTTACAGTTAAATTAGATTTTGAGGTAACCCCTGCAACTGATTCTGATGACCTCCACTTGATTCATATACACTACACAAAGTGCTAAAAATAGAAACAGTCTATCTCACAACATACACGACTAGGAAACGCAGTGACAACATTATTTGTTAGGTGATGCTATTAAAAGACAAAAACACAAAAAAATTTTTTTTAAATACATATTTAATGTTACTGTGATAGGCAAATAAATTTAGTGATCCGGATTGCCTTCACAAACTGTAATGTTAGTGGAAGAGCGGGGGATTGAACTTGGGACCCCTTGTTTACCAGTTCAGTGTGTTACCACAGGACCACATCCGCTTCTTATGTAAATCCAGCCAATATAAACAATCACAAAATCTGCCAAGAACAAATACACAACATAAGTCCATGACCTTCTCTGTATATCACACCTTGCTAGTCCATCCCAATTACACCTTAATAAACTTGTCAAAGACCAACTGACTATGAAAAACAAATCTGATAACTGATAGCTCCCGTCGGTGCCTTCTGATCAATAATTGAAATTGTTTAGTGTAATGTGTTTGCAGGTAGGACTACGACAGTCCACATGATCATATTCCCCAAAAAGGGTCGAAAAGATTTTGGGGCGAAAGGATTCTCTTCTAATTTTCTGGCCAAAACAGACAACAAAATAACTTAAATTATACAGATATGCATTTCAGAAACAAAACACTTACAGTCAGATAAATCTGGCTGCAGATACTTCGTTATAACTCCTGTATTTATTTTTCTCTCATAAACAACAAACTTCCATGGGCGCAGACATGTTTGGCAAACTGGTTCCAGACTTAAACCATTGAAAATACCAGAAAGACCAACTCAAAATTAAAGGAGGTATGTTATTCACACCAGATAATATGATAATAATCATTTGTAATCTCTTATTATAAATTCATAACACAGCATAATCTTTATTGGCATAAAATAGCATGAGCATACAGACAGCCAATATACATTAATTTACACATGAAAAGGGATAAACGTGTTACAAAAAAGTGTACCATGTTTAAACAATTTACAGAAGAATGGTAAATAACATTTTAATTAATTAACCTCTTAAGATACATATTTTTATTTATTGAATTCTAAATATGTTGTGGCTCTCTTTTTTGAAATGCAATAGCGTTCTTGAATAGCGTTACTCCTAGATATTTGAATTGTGTAACTATTTCTTATGTTTCATTATTTTAGCTTGAAATTATAGGAAGAATGTCGTCCTTGTTCAAAAATCTTTTTTTTTTTGTCTTTGTGTATTGAGTTTCATACCCCAGTTATTATAAATTCGTAATTAATTATTCTCCCTTTATACTTTAATATTCTGTCTGCAGATTTCTACCGGATCTTGATATGGCTTTTGTTTTTGATTTTGCCTATCCTCATGTTGTATTTTAAAATATCTTGGGTGAAATAAAGTTATCTGCCTGTCTTTCTGTCTAAGAAAGATCATGTGTTTGGTAAACAAATATTCACACTGAAGCATTCTTGTCAGGAACAAAACTTAAGAACGTGGGACAGCCAGACTCCCGTCGTTAACACATATTATAAACTAAATTCGGAAAGGTCTAAAATGCAGTGCGGTCTGTTTTCTGCATTTTATTCTGCATTTTAGACCTTAACCTAAATTCAGCAACTGGACTGTCTACTGACAAAAAATAGGGACCATACACTGTTAATCAAGGGGTATTATATATATATTGTATTATAACAAAATGTATCTTTATTATACACAAGTTTTTTAATGAAAATAATTTCAAAAATAAATGACACAAACACAAAGCCATAAGGAACAGTTTTGATTTTTATAGATAAGGTATGAAATGAGTTAGGACATGATGACTCCATGTCTTATGCAAGTCTGAATAATCTAAAATGTATAAACAATACCCATTTCCTACCAAAACTGTCTGCTTTTAGTAGAAGCTGAAAAATATCCAACTTGTCAAAAAAGGTTTATCTATTCACTTAGTTCGGGAAGAAGAGATTACTGCAGGAAAATGGTTGACACAGTTATGTAACTAAACAGCGTCATGACTTTTAGTACTCGTTAGTAACAGTGTAAAGTGCCTATTCATTGCTATTTGTTGAAGTTGAAAAATATTCAACTTACCGAAAAAGGTTAGCCGTGCCTATTAGTATCAAAGTGCATAAAGAGGTGAGGAGGGGGGAGCTTACTGGAAGAAATTTGATGCCACAGTTAATGTAGCTTGCCAGAATCTTGGCCTTTGTATTGGTTAGTAAGTGTGTATATTTTGCCTATATTTGAAGCTTAAGATATCACATAATATTGATATATGATACGCCTCATTGTTTAAGTAGATTTTGCTATTTTATATTCTTAATTTCTCGAAGCGAAGTTTAAACTCGGGTCTAACGGGAGAAACACCTGCAGTTAAGTTTATATACCTTGACCTAGCAACTCAAAATGTCTCTTCTATATATAGTCGTGACTCGAGGCCGCAAACTATAGTTTTAAGTTTCAAATTTGGCAAAATTTCATTCCAGCTTAGAACGAGAAATTAGCCAGCTTTGCTATTTTTTAATTCACTGTATTTCAGTTGTACAACAGATGCTCAAGTCCTGTTTTTTTTGTGTCACCTGTAATATCTAGGTCTAGGTCAAATGTCTAGGTCCCCACCAGGGGTTTGACATTAATGGAAGATAGATAGATATCATTGTGCTAATAATATGTACTATGACGATACAGCGATTTGGTTAATTATATCAAAGACGTCTTTGATTATGTTGAACAGATTAATTTTCGCATAAATTTTTTAACTTAAATCAGGACATCTTCCGCTTTTGAAATATGAGTTTAATAACAGATAGAATGGCTGCGTCTTTTTTTTTTTGTTCTGTCAGACTGGTGTAGTCTAGTGTAGCAATATTCGCAGTGACATGACTAGAATTTTAGAAGATTCTTAATTATATTGTTATTATTAATGTGTATGTTCATCAATTCATTTATTTGTTCGTTCATGAATTCATTCCTTTATTTCTTGATTTAATATCGACTTTGAAGTTTTTTTCAAGTTAAATGAATTTTAAATAAAATTAATAAAAAGAATGAGTCAACAAAATTTGAAATGGAAAAAATACATGACCTGAAGTATCAAGAACTAGATCCATGCTCTTTGTTGTTATTTACCTTCATTTATCGATAAGAAAAAACCTGCTTCCATTCCAGAATCTTTTATTTCTTTTTTCAGATTCTAACTAGCATGACTACTTCAAAGCCTGGTTTTTAGTTTCAATTTTCGGACGCACTGTATCAATTAACAGAGTATGCAATACGGGCTGGTAATCCAGACCTTTTTGACCCTCAACTCCATTTCTTTCATTTTTGCCATTTCGTATGATAGTTTTTTATATAGACTGGCTTAGGTACAAACTCGGAAGTCGCGCACTGACCAATCAATGGCCTCGATATTGATTTCCGTCATTTACGCCATTTTCTGAGGAAAGATGGCCACGCAGGAAACGAAACGAGTTACAGATCTGCGCGTGGTTGATCTTAAGGCGCAGTTAGAGAAGAGAGATCTCGATAAATCGGGAGTTAAAGCAGTTCTAGTTGAAAGATTACAAAAGGTGAATATATTTAACGTATCACTCTCTGCAGCTGTCGACTCGAAAACATCCAGTCAAGGGGAGATAAGTTCTGTCAGAGAATTACAATATTTAGAGTAAAGTCTAATGTTTTTGTCGCGATCTTTAAAATGCGAAATATTTAAACAATGTTTGAATTGCTGAATGAGTAGATATGTTGATTGCATAACCGATATCGATAAAAACATCCATATTAAAAACAAATTAGGAGCTCCATAGTGCATTGGACACCAGATAGATGAGGTATGTTTCAACTTCATGTCTTCAGCTTATTACTGCCAAAAGTCAATACTGATTAAACAATAACACCTAAGGCAGGTGCGTGTTAGGAACATTAAAATTATAAAAGATAGTAAGAAAGATAAAGATTTTACTAAAGATCTTAGGTAATCATTTATTTTGAATGTTTAAAATCTATGAAACATGTTCAATCCACTTATAAAAGCTGGCACAGTTGGGGTAGCCTTAATCTCTGTCTGCAATTCATTCGAGAGTCGTATAGTCCTTGGGAAGAATGAGTTCATGTGATGTGTATTCGATTGCGGGGTGCGGCTTTGTTGTTTCTTGTGTTTGTAAGGTGATTGTGATCGACATTGACGGTATCCAGTCATTTCCCCCACAAACCAGTTCCTCACCTGGATGTTTCCCCCACACTACAGTTTCCTCCAGGATGTTTCCTCCCCTATATATATGATACTATATAAAAAGTAGTTGGGAAAGATTGGAATGGTTTATATTTTTACTTAAATACATACATAATTTTGATGTACCATTGGTTTGTTGCATTTGCAATAGTTTAAATATTGATATAGAAATTATATTCACATTTCAACCATCTGATTATTAAAAGAATCAAGATTATCATTAATTAATTTTTTACAAATAACATAACATTTATATAATTTTCAATTTTATAATGTAAATTAAATAGTAAATTATTTTATTGCAATATATTGAGAATTATGTTTTTGAAATATATAATAACCACTAAATTTACCAAGCATTTAATGGAGTGAAATGTGTGAATTGTTTCAGATAGTTACACTACAAAAATTTACAAAGGCTATTAACAGGATATGGCAGGTGTAAAATACACTGCATGTGTATTTGACACATTTTAAACAGCTTAGTACCAATTATGTTTTTTTACAAATGGTATCAATAAATATGGATGAACTATCTATCTTTCTATTTAAGCTTATTTATCGTCGGTACCGGTTGCCCATATGACCGACGCCCCCTGGAGAGATTAGTTATTTTATGTGGTGGGGGTAGTGCAAGATACAGAAAGCATCCCATTCCAGAGACATTTCTGGTTCTTTTACATGCTCAGCGTATAGCACTGATACATGGGACCTCGGTTTAAAGTCTCATCCGAAAGACTATTAGTAATGTTAGTGGAGGAGCGGGGGATCGAACTCGGGACCCCTGGTATACCAGTCCAGCGCGTTACCACTGGACCACATCCGCTCCCTAATGAACTATCTATCTATTTAAGCTTATTTATCGTCGGTACCGGTTGCCCATATGACCGACGCCCCCTGGAGAGATCAGTTATTTTATGTGGTGGGGGTAGTGCAAGATACAGAAAGCATCCCATTCCAGAGACACTCCTGGTTCTTTTACATGCTCAGTGTATAGCACTGATACATGGGACCTCGGTTTAAAGTCTCATCCGAAAGACTAATAATAATGAACTATGCTGTTTAACAGCTCTTTTATATAGGCAACATCCACAGTTTGCAAAACTTGCAAAACTTGTAAAAATAAACTTCTTTCATAGCAAGTAATTACTTTTAATCAAAACTTTGAACTTTAATGATCAAAGAAAAGCACATGCCAATTAAATGGATTTATAAATAATGATTCAGATTTGATTGAATAATTTTTCCAACACCTTTAACACATTATTTTATCCTAAAATAAATTAACGCAAACTTTGAAAAATTGTTTTCACACAATTGATGCTAAATGACTAATTGTTTAATATTTTATATTATCAATGCATAATTAATTATCTGTAGTTATATATTTATCCACCATAAACAAATACAACAAAAAATTTAAGTAAACTGTTAAAATTTAATTTAAAACTAATACCTGATATCCAATAGATACAAATTGTTTTAAACTACCTAACCCCAACTTTCTTTTATATTTTAAGTAAAAGAATGATTTTGTCATGTTTTATTTGTTAAATATCAATGATACTAAATATTTCATAAAGAACAATATCATCATTATATAGTATATCTTCACATTACTATATAATATATGTATAGGGGAGGAAACATCCTGGAGGAAACATCCAGGAGGAAATGTCAGTGTGGGGGAAACAACTGGAAACCGACATTGACATGTTTGTTTTTTATTTTGTGCAGCATGACCAGGCTGGCATGGTTTCGCCTTTGTTCTAATGTTGACCATTTGAGTTCCTTAATCATGTTTGTAAAGTGATAATCATTATGAACGTATCTTGCAGCTGACCTCTGGACCATTTCTATTCTGTGAGTGAGATATTTCTGCCATGGGTGCCATATGGTTGAGCGGTATTTGACCTGTGGTGTTACATATGTTTTGTATGCTGCTTCTTTGAGTTGTTTGTTTTATGTTTTGACATTTCTTCTGATGAACCTTAAGCTATTTTTGCTTTGTTTGTGATGTTGTATTTTAAATATTTTGCATTTTCTGTTGTTTTCAGTATTGTGCTATGTAGGGTGTAGGGAAAGATGACCGGTTTCTTTTTCCTTTGTAGTCTTTGTACTTCACACTTGTCAGGGTTGAATTCCATTGACCATTCTTTTTCCCATATTTCAAGGTTGTGCGAATCATTTTGTAAGGTTTGTGCAGATGCTTGTGATTTTATTGTTAAAAAAACTATGTTGTCGTCCGCAAATAGTCGCACATACATTTGTGTTGAGCTCTTTAGCGACATGGTTGGAGTGTCTGGAGGGTTTGCTAAGTTAAGCAGTGTTATGCATGGTAGGTACTTCAATGGGTGTCCAAAATTCACCTCATCGGCCAGGTTACTACAATGGTCGCCAATGAACCTCTGCCAGGTCATTACCCTGTATTGCCTGTGTGCACTGAAATTGCAAGGATTAAGTCCGGTTGCATGGTTGGAGCAGAAATAGGTTTTTGAAAGCTCTACAGTAGATTCCCGGCTCCTGAAGGTAAAAGAGGGGAGAAGTATAGTGGACACCGGATAGATAAGGCATTTCCAACAGCCTCACTGTTGAGGTAGCTCTTTAGCGACTTGGTTGGAGTGTCTTGAATGTTGCCAAGTTAAGTGATATTATCCATGGTAAATACTTAGATGGGTGTGTGACTATAATAGCATTTGAAATGAAAATCATTTTGAATGGCACTAGTGTTAAAGTTATCACTATGGATGAAACTGAAATCTTCTTACGTCAGTCTGGAATCCTGATTAATACTCTTACTAGATCTAATTGTTCATTATGTAGAGAAACTGTATAATTCTCCGGCCCACGTTTTGCCTAAATCAACCTTGATTACAGGAATCAACTTACTGTCACCTGAATTGACCAGTATTTCATTCATAAGCATTATTTTTGAAAGATCTACAATGTCATTTGTAAGTATTTATTTCATATTCAAAAATTTTCCACAAATCAGTTTTCAGTCTTGTATTAAAACATACCGCTTGAAAGATGCTTCAAATTCCTTTTGTGAATACATTATTTATGATGTATATTAATGAATTATACCATAAAATTATATCCTGCTTAAATACATAGTTTTATATGAAATACACATCAACGCCAGTGTATCCCCATACACAATTTTTCCAAAAAATCACTAGTTATGTCTCCCCCCAAAAATGGGGGAGACATATTGTTTTTCCCCTGGTTGTCCGTCCGTCCGTCTGTCCGTCACAAAATCGTGTCCGCTCTGTATCTTCAAAAGCCCTTGAAGGATTTTTATGAAACTTGGGTCAGATGTTCACTTCATCAAGGCGACGTGCAGAACCCACTTTGCGGGTGTGGTGTCTCAAGGTCAAGGTCAACACTTGGAGGTTAAGTGTCAAATGCCACAAAATTGTGTCCGCTCTGTATCTTCAAAAGCTCTTGAAGGATTTTTATGAAACTTGGGTCAGATGTTCACCTCATCAAGGCGACGTGCAGAACCCACTTTGCGGGTGTGGTGTCTTAAGGTTAAGGTCACACTTGGAGGTTAAATGTCAAATGCCACAAAATCGTGTCCGCTTTGTATCTTCAAAAGCCCTTGAAGGATTTTTATGAAACTTGGGTCAGATGTTCACCTCATCGGGGGAGACATATTGTTTTTCCCCCGGTTGTCCGTCCGTCCATCTGTCCGTCACAAAATCGTGTCCGCTCTGTATCTACCAAAGCCCTTGAAGGATTTTTATGAAACTTGGGTCAGATGTTCATCTCATCAAGGCGACATGCAGAACCCACTTTGCAGGTGTGGTGTCTCAAGGTCAAGGTCACACTTGGAGGTTAAATGTCAAATGCCACAAAATCGTGTCCGCTCTGTATCTTCAAAAGCCCTTGAAGGATTTTTATGAAACTTGGGTCAGATGTTCACCTCATCAAGGCGACATGCAGAACCCACTTTGCGGGTGTGGTGTCTCAAGGTCAAGGTCACACTTGGAGGTTAAATGTCAAATTTTACAATCGTCTGATTCAATACTGCCTGCAGCAACTGGCTGGGGGAGACATATGTTTTTGTTCAATCAAAAACCATTTCTAGTTGTGAGTCTCATGTAAAATAATATGCCTTGTAAAGTCTGTTGACTTTTGGCAGTAATAAGTTGAAGTTGAAATGAAAATATGATGAAACTCAAATTCTTTTTGTGAATACATCACTTATGATCTATACTGATGAATTATACCCTATATCTTACTAAAATACAAGTTATATGTGAAATACAATTCAATACTGGTGTATCTCTAAATACAAAAAATTTCTGTTAGTCACCGGTTTTCATTTTCGTATAAAAACATACCACTAGATGAAACTTCTTATTCCTTTCATATTAAAACTAGTTATATTATTTACCAAGAAATGATATTGTATATCTTTCAGATATAATGCTTATGTATGAAATATAGGTCCAGTAATGGTAAGTCAGTTCAGGTAATCCAGGTCGTTTCTGGTAAAACTTGAGACTCTATAACTCCAAGACTTTTCCTTCGTGTACAGTGTGGAATGGACCTTAACTCTACAAGTACAAATACTCCTTTATTCAGGTAGCAAAAACACGTAGGTAGCAAATCAACTTTCCTACATGTATGGCTAATGAAACAACTGGTGTGAAAATGCACCTGAAAGTAGAAATGGACATTGGTGCATTTATCTTCAGCCCAAATGGTTGAAGAGGGAAGTATTGTAGTACAAGAGCGTGCAAAGCTCATTTAATTGATCTTTGATGTTCACTGCTTTTTCAATTTCTTTTACAGGCTTTAGAGGTTGAAGGTCATGACCCAAATACAATTGAACTAGAGTTAACAGAATCACCAGCTGCTAAGAAAACACCATCCTCAGCAAGGAAAGCAAAACCAAAAGTTGATGGTAAATAATTTTATCACGTAATTTAAATATTTAAATTGATGGTAAATAATTTTAATACATTGCATTCATATATACAGATGACAAACTTGTATTACATTTCTTGTTCTTTTTTTTATTGTCACTTAATATCATCTGCAAGCATATTAATGGAAAACACAACTGAAGTCTTATAATAAAATGCCTCAAGTGAAATACTTCTGTTGTGACATTCAGATGAACCTTTGTTTTAATTTTTAAATGAAATACATGATGATATTGAATTCAGGAAATCAGCTGGTGTTCTGGATTAAAATAATTTAAGTCTGTGACTTGGGAAAGAAGTTTTATCATGTGGAACTAGTCAGCTGGAATAAGAATAGTACTAGTATTACAGACATTATATAAATGTACATGTCACCAAAGGATAAGTGGAACTAGCTTAGAGTGATGAAAGAATAAGAATTTCTAAAATCGTGATAAATATATATGATTGTCATGTCAAACTGCAATTGGTTCCATCATCAGGTAGGGATCCCCTTTCATCGAGTGTTTTAGCGCGACCCACTACACTCTCTAGGGGGTGCCGACCGAGGTGATCAGTCCTCAGCCCGGAACCAACTAGCATTGCCACCGCTCTTCCCTGTTCCGTCATAACCTTAGAGAGGCGTCCTTTGCCTTCCTGTTTACTGAAGCAACAGTCTTCCTGCGGCTTGCACCAGTGATGCCTAATGCCCGCCATAAAGACTGGGCGGCAAACCCTCAGCATCCTACTTCCACAGGCATGTTCCTGGCTCTCCATCCAATCTGCTGGCAATCTGTGATGAGGCCGTCATACCTTGCCAGTTTTCTTTCGTGGGCATCCTCCATCCTAGCTTACTCTTCTTAAATGATATTAGAAATTGTGAGGTGGAAAAAAAAAAAAGACTCGTAGACCCAAAAGGAAATTTTTTGTTTGCTGTTTGAGAACTTGACACGATTTGCTGTCAGTTGTTTTAAATGACATGGATTTCCATTTCAGGTGAGAAAGGGACTGAAGAGAAAGATTCTGAAAAGGTAACTCCATAATGCATTCATTATGATTGAAACATTGTTAGAACAATATGATCATAGTTTCAAACTTCCTGTGTTTTTTTTGAATTGTCATTGGAAAGTGTTATGATAGTGTATCTGTAGCATTTATTCATGTATATTTAGTATCTAATCATAAAAATTGAAAACTAGTTTATATGTACATCTTTATCAAATATTTATGATAGGTAAGGAAAGAGGAAATATTTATTAGTGTTAAAAGGAAGTGATTATTTTACAGAAACCTTTATATGTTGAATATAGACTTCAAATTTTGGAGGATTGTTAAAAAAGATTGAAACTTATTTACTAATTTAACCTATCAAAGGAACCCAAACTGTATTAAGAAAATTGAAGCCAGAACTTGTTGATATTTGACTATAGAAAACAAAAGATGATGCCACTGTGTCATTGAAATATTTTTATATAGTGTGACATTTCATTTTTCTGTTGTATAGAAAAAATCTTATAGACCTCATTTAGTCATTTAAAGTTAAAACAAACATTAGTGTATGTATAATAAATTTTGGTTATTGACTGTCAAGAGTAACTGATTTCAATTTTACTTCTATGCTGTAACATATTTTCTAAGAATACATTATTGGATGATTTGTTGTACCCTGTGTACAGACTACAGTTGTTACTAGTACATGAATTGATAAAAATAATTATATTGCAGATGGATGAAGGCGAGGAGGAAGAGGGAGACGATTTTTCAATAGAAATCATTGAGCCCAAAATAGATACAGTAGACCTTACTGAAGATGTAGCAGAGACAAAAGATGAACAGGTAAGTTACAGCATTCAGCAATAGGCATTTATTGTTGAAACATCATTGATTATGAGAGATGAATGTAATTTTCATAGTTAACATTTTCACAAAATGAAAATGGTTTCATGGTTGACATGTTCAAGAGTTTGGGATGTTTAATAGAAGAAAAATTGTCAGTTTGTGCATACTTTATTTGTATTCTGGGATTCAACTGTGTTTGTGTTCTGGGATTCAACTGTGTTTGTATTCTGGGATTCAGCTGTGTTTGTATTCTGGAATTCAACTGTGTTTGTATTCTGGGATTCAGCTGTGTTTGTATTCTGGGATTCAACTGTGTTTGTATTCTGGGATTCAGCTGTGTTTGTATTCTGGAATTCAGCTGTGTTTGTATTCTGGAATTCAACTGTTTGTGTATTCTGGGATTCAGTGTCTGGAATTATAAATGTTGGACATAATGCTTCTGTTCATTTCTGAATTTTCTGTTTAACAGCATAGAAAGTTATTTAGATGTCCTACCTACTAAACGGTTGTTTTGAATTTCAAACATTAACTTGTTAGTATTTCATTTCAGCCAACAGAAGACAACAGTCCTATAGAAAATGGTCAGATAGAAAGTGCAGAGAAGGAAAATGTTGTAAGTTCAGTACACATTATTGTCCATCTCTTGCTTAGGTTTTTTTTCTATAGTTGAAAGGATTCAGGAATTCATAAATCAAGGAAATGTACTTAATTGACAGAATTAATAAAGTACTACAGTAAAGTCTCGCTTTGTGACCGACCCTTTTTTGCGGGCAAATCGATATTACGACAGCTTTTTTCCGGTCCTGACTTTTTTGCTATATAATTCAATGGTCGTAAGGTCCAATATTACGACTGACCTGCTACTACGTATTACGACCACTTTTTCGGGTCGGAATTCCCATTTTACAATGAAAGTGGGACCCCATAAGACGACCGTTAACTGTTTACTAAAATGGCACGTGTCACCAATTATCACCAGTAAACAACGTAATACGACAATTGTCATCAAGGTTATTATAGCTAATGATAACCCTTTACAACAGATGAGAAATTGATTGAAGGCTAGCACGGGTCTCGGATTTAAGACCGACTCGATAATAAGACCACTTCTCCCAGGTCCCCAAAGTGGTCTTAATAGCGAGACTTTACTGTATTTTTTTATGGTAAGGTAAAAATATTAAAGTTATAACATTTTTGTGTTAATGTTATTAACAGCTTATCAAACAGTTATATTCCATGTTGTAGACTGAAGCTTCAACTGATAACACCAAACAAGTATCTGAAGGAACCAGTGAAATAGAGAAGGAACCAGTGGTAAGCTAGTTAACATTTACTGGATTTGGAAATTTTTTCTTATGACAGATTAAATTAGAGATAATTTTTTTTTTGTATTAATTTTTAAATTTGCAACAAAGGTTAGAAACAAAAGAACTGTTGTCCAGACATGGGGAAAAGGTGGGGGAAGGGAATGAAACCTGTAAATAAAATAACATTAAGTTACACAAGACTGGTTGTATATGCATTTTAAATGTCTTTGCAGGAAATGGAGACTGAAGGAGAAAAAGAAGCAGAAAAAGAAGGTATGTGGAAATATTTACTGAACTTGTTTAGTTTTATCTAACCACTAGGTTGTGCCACATTACACTAGATGAAACTCTTAGTTAGGATTACCTCATGTAAATAAACATGCGTAAGATTTTGAATCTGAATTTTTTTTTTTAACAAATAGAAATTCCTTTTTGTCCCGTAACTATTCATGGCCCCTTTCTATACTTCACAAACTGGGCAAAAAAAGCAGGGGTGAATCATAACAGTTGGTAAGCTGAGAGCCATAGAAGACCTTCCAGACCTTGGTGATGAACTGGACTGTAAATGCCTCCTTTGGACTGTATGTTTGCCAAAATGGCTGAAGGAACTTTGAAAACCTGTGGATATATGATGGTGTGGTGTAGACTTTGTGAAGGAACATCTTTGAGTTGAGAGGGGAGGATGGTGAACTGTTCAGTTCCAGAGTGTGATTTTACAAAATCAGGATCTAGATGCATACTGTAACAGACTATAGCAAACCAGAGATTCAGTATGGTAGCTGATTCTTTAACAGTGAAGAAATTCAAAGTTGCGTAAGTATGCCCATTCCATTGAAAATTCTCCCTTTCATCAAGCAGCACATTTATTTCATGTATGTTTCAACAAGACAATTTTTCTGCTTTCTGTAGCCCAAGCAGCCCCTAGTTCTGTTACTATGGAGACACCTGCTAAGTCTGCTGTTACCGAACAGCAGGACAACAAAGATGAACCTGTACAAACTTCAAATGATGTTGATAAACCAACAGCAGATGCTCTCTTAGGTGAACAACCAATTGAAAATACTGCAGATTCTACAAAAGTTGAGGTTGAATCCATGGATACTACAGAAGTAGCAGCTAAAACATCCGACAACTCTTCAAATAATGTTACAGGACCAACTACAGATACATCTGAAGGAGAAGCCACGGTTGTTAAGACCGTAGTGTCGAGTGAAGAAACATTAGATAGTTCAGAAAATAAGGTTTCGACTGATAAAGAAAAAGCTATTGATGAAAAGGTTGAAGGACCAAAACCTGAAGGGGACAGTGAACAGCTTGAGGTACTAGTCGACGACACCCAAAATGATCTGGATGCAGATCTTCTTAACTCCCAGGGTTCGGCTAAAACTGAAGGAGCGGGTGATGGCGAATCCAAGACCAGTAGCGGTAGCAAAGTTGATGGCCCAGAGAGTGGTAAAACTGATGGTGACGTGGTAGGAAAAACTGATGCATCCAATTCTGGTGAAGGTGAAACTAAGACTGAAGACAAGAAACCTGATGAAAAGAGGTTGGTAGGGTTTGTATGAATAATTTTGTCATGTGTCAATGTAGATTACCTTTTCAGCTGTTTTGTTTATTTTCATCTAGTGATTTTGGATCAACACTGAACTCGGCGTATATTGAGTATGTTTCCTGATGCTGATTTTCTGATAATAACACACAGCAAAGATCTCTGATTTAATGAAGTGAATCATGAGGTAGTTTGCTGTCTTCCTATTAAACCAGTCTCACTTGTTTTGGAAGTTAATGGCGGCCTTTCAGTAGAAGCAGTTGGAGACAGAACGGGGGAAGATGCCGCTTAGATGATGCCACACAGACGTTTGTTGCACACAAGATGTGAAAGAAGATGCTTTGTCAAAATATTTCAACTTTTTCTGCTTGACAGTTATATATATTAATTTATTTGACAATTTTTTGTGTGTTGATAATACTGAATCTTCAAAGGAACCAGATTTTACCCCCCAAAAAAGTAATTAAGAGGGTACTATCTTTTTGAGCTCTCTTTGTTGTTAAGTCTGTCAGAAACAACTTCAGGTTATACTGTGTATTAATGCCCGATACAGTTTTGAAGTTCAGTAAACATTTAAAATCTTGTGTTGAAGTTGAGTCTCTAACAATAATACATAGGAACTTTTTAAATTCTTTGACCTAGCATATGGGCCTCTGAAATAAAGGTAATGATTGACATAATGGATGTATGTGTCATGTGACTACGTACATTTATGACATGCAAAAGATAGGGGAACATGTCATTGTTAATGTCCTTGTGTTTGTTATATAGTAACTAGATAAAAAAAACGATAGTTAACAGGATGAAAGTATGTCTTCAGATCCATTTTATGCTATACTATATTTATTTACATGTATCTTTAGATTCTACTTTGTGTTGAGTTATTCAATTGTTTTAGCAATTTATACAATATGATTTGTTTAAAGCTGAAATGCAGCAGTGATTTATAAAAGCTAGGGAATGTCTATAAATATATTTTCACTAATTTGTTTTGTTTTGCATGGACAATGCATATTCTTAATAGAAAATTTTCATTTCTTTAAATGTTTGAGTTTTACTCATGATGCCTAGCTTGATAATTTTGATACCTATTTATAATACCTTCTTGATATAAATCTGAAACATATTCAAAGCATACGATAATATAATGTACCTTTATTTTTTTGCCTTTAGTGCTAGCAAGGACACGAAGAAGGATGAAAGATGTAAGTTCAGTTCTACTATGTTCTTGTAACATCAGAACTTAGTAAATTTACCTGTGATGATTATATGATCATTATTCAGCTTCCATTTCTGTGACAAATATTGAGAATACCCCCCCCCCCCACTCTCTCAGAAGAAAAATAGATAATAGTGTTAGGAGTATTACAATTGATTTTTTTATGGAATCTGTTATAATTCTTAAAATTTATCACACTTCTAATGTACTTGTGACTTTGAAAGGTTCATTTTGGAGGAAATCAATTTTTTATGGAATCTGTTATCGACCATAAAATTGCTACACTTCTCATCTACTTGTGACTCTGAAAAGTTTATTTTGGAGAAAGTCTTAAGTGGTATTGTGTAAAATGTATTGTGTCAGTATTTGAAGTGAAATAAGATATTTTATTCATGTATGTGTTTTACAGCGGGGAGTCGTAACCTGTGGGTGAGCTCTCTGTCAACTACTACAAGAGCAACTGATCTCAAGGCACTGTTCAGTAAATATGGAAAGGTAGGTTTTAACAGAATTATGAATGCTCTAATGTTGTCAAATCTTTTGTGTGATTTTATACTTTTGAGATTTTAAGTTTAAATAAAACCTGTAATATACATTATCTGACTATTTGTTACATACTCGTCTTTTCTTGAAAGCAAGAACTCACATATTCTTTAAAATGGAAGTAACTGAACTGATCTTAACCCTTTACCACATGTTTAAGTATTAAATCTCCTATGCGACCAGTGCAGAACCAGATCAGCCTGCACATCCGTGCAGTCTGTTCAGGATCTCCACTGTTCGCTTTTCAGTCAGAAATACTTTTATGGATATATAAGCGAACAGTGGAGATCCTGATCAGACTGCACGGATGTGCGGGCTGATCTGGATCTGCACTGGTCGCATATGCGTTAAAACATGTATCTATGGAGTAAAGGGTTAAATGCCATTTCAGAAAGCCTTGTTCTGTCTTTGATGTGAAGGCTTAGATTATCATTGTAGTCTGCCTGAGCCACATGTCTGAGAGATCTTTTGGTCTTTATTTAGCCTCTAGAAATGGTTAAGCCCCTTCATTGTATCATGTGCATAATTACGATACCTTACACAGGGGTCAAATTTAACTTTTTTGTCTACTGGCAAATATTTGCTAGTGACCATTTTTTCTACTAGCAAAATAAGTTTTCTACTAGCTAAGCAATATTTACAAAATGTGAAAAGTTGCGGACAAACAGCTGTATCACTGACTGTATGACAAATAAATGTAGGTGTGAACCCACCAAATAGATTCCTTCTTTATTCTATATAAAATTCATAAAGTTCACAGAGCTGTAAAACATAGCAAAACCTTTTTTAAATAGCTTTAACTTACATATTCTTGTAGATCTATATCTGTACTCATGAAAAATAGCAAGAAAAGTGGGGGTTGTGTTTCAAACAAGAAAGATTTTTCTGCTCATGTGAACTTACCCATAAAATTAACAAAAAATCTGAGCTAATTTTCAGATTGGGGTATTTGAAACAATTTCACATTGTAAATCAGCATAAAATTGCTACCACACTATCAGAAATAGTCAAACAAAATGATTCCAGAAAAAAATACACAGATTAGGGCAAAACTGTTAAAAATAGCCAAGAAAACTGAGAACTATTTCTAGACGCCATTATTAGACTGAATTGGTGGTTTCATACCTGTAAACAAATAGTCTTATTCATCTACGCGCTTTAATATCGGATGAACGTATACCGGATTAATTCAACAAGCGTCTACAAGTAGAGCGATCACGTGACCGGTGCTAGGGACATTTTTTCACGCACCAGCAAACGTGGATTTTCGGATAAGTCAGAACTTGGGATGTCTGCCGATTTTCCGGCGCACTCGCAAATTATTTCGAGTGCTAAAATTTTGCACTCGCATTTTCTCATTTTCGCTCGCATTTTGCGAGTTTGCGACCGCTAAATTTGAACCCTGTTACATTTTAAATGGATTCTGTTACAGGTGGTAGGAGCAAAGGTTGTGACAAATGCCAGGAAACCTGGATCAAGATGTTACGGATTTGTGACGATGTCTTCAGCAGAGGAGGCTGCAAAGTGTATTCAGCAACTTCATAGGACAGAACTTCATGGCAAAATGATCTCAGTGGAGAAGGTTTGCTTAATCATATATCTTTCCATCTTGAAATAAACTTAAGTAACATAATTTATATATATAAATATTCTAAATTATAAGATATGTTGTTACATCATATGACAGTGCTTAAGTAAAATTGAGGGATGGGTCATGGTTATGGGTTACAGCTAGCAAATGGTAATCCCTTTGTTGTTGATAGATTCTGATGTTTTTTGTTAAAGAAAACTTAAGATCTGCAGTCTGAAATGATGAAGAAGGTAAAACCATATTTGATATGAAAATATAGATATGAAATATATATGCAATATAAGTGGATAAATTCTCAGATATATATTTTGACAGGCAAAGAATGAACCTGGTTCTGCAGCCAAAAGTCAGCAGAGCAGTAAGAAACCTGAACAGAAGAAAACAGAACAGAAAAGCACCACACCTGTGAAAAAGGAAGAAGGTATAGTATATATTATCTGATAGTCTTTGTTATTTCTCATCCTATTCAAGTGCCATTAAAAAGACCATAAATAAGTTTTTGTATCTTCAGTTAAGGATAAGAGTTTTGTCACATCACATAAGTGATTTGGTTTGAAAATAGAGGCTTAGCTGCATGTATATTCTGACTTTTTTTCTTGAAGGTAAGACAGATGGTGACAAAAAAGATGAAAGTAAAGAAAAGAAAGATGTGGATAAAAAAGATGAAAAGAAGGATGATAGAAAAGATACTCACTCTCATCATGGTCGTCATGACCACAGCCGAGAAAGGGATCGTGGACATGGTCGACATGGTGGGAGACATGACCACAGACGAGGTTCTCGCAGGACCCCGCCACACAGACACAGGGACAGCAGAGATCACAGGAGGTCGGCAGATCACAAAGGCGACCATGAACATAAACATGATAAAGGTATGCAAGTATTGATATTTGATATTTTGCTTGACTTTAAGTTAGAGTTTTCTTGTAAGTGTTTCATGTTGAAGATGGTTTTATACTGTTTATATCAGATAAGACATAAGGTATTGGTGTTCAGTCATTATTATTTCACAAAAAGTGAATTCTTTTTTCACAGTATCATTGGATGTTGTGTTGTGTTTTTTGTACCAAATGTTGAATGCTTGTGTTTAGAAGTTGATGTCTCTGACACAGATGCCAAAGATAAATCTCGTACTGTTGTCATGGACAAGAGTAAGGGTGAACCTGTAATCAGTGTGCAGGGGGAGGAGAAAGAGGAAGAGAAAGCAGAGGTCAAGGTGAATCAAGAAACCGAAGAGGTAAAGATAGAAACAGAGGAAAAGCCAGCCACAGAGAGTGAGTTATTTTTACTGTAAATGTGAAACACCTTTTATTAATAGCCCCACAAACAAACATTTATCAGCCAAATTCTTGATCTCATCTCTGACACCTGTGAATTGAAGCAGTAATTTTACCTGTTATATAAAGATAAATTGTGGCATTCTTATTTGTGTATTGATAAGCATGAGCCAGATACTTTGAGTAAGTTTTTTGGCCTCATACAGAGAACATTTTATTTAGATTAATCTCTTGCGTAATTGAAATAGTGCAGAAGAATGCAAAATCAGTATGTGACATTATTTAGAGAGACATAGGTTAAAGGCTAAATAAATGATCCATATTTTTCTTCCAGCAACCGAGGAGAAGAAAGAGGAAGGCAAGGAGGATACCAAGTCAGAAAAGAGAGACAGTCAGCGCTCAAGATCTCGTGGGACATCATCAAAGAAAGATGATAAAAAGGATGTACTCACTCTGGATAGAATTAAAGTAAGAGATAATCTCTTGTCTTAGATATTTTTATATACTTTATTTTATTCTTATTAATTTCACTTCAGAGCAATTTTTTATTGAAATGATATTTCCTAGTCAGATCTGAAGATTTCTGTTTTAGTAGCTTAAGTTTTAAAGGAAGTGTATGGCTTGCTTCAGTTATACATTTGTGAACAAATACCTCAAGTGTAGTCATTGAATATCATTTGATTTGCATTACTGAAATGACAAGTTTCTTTCAAAGGAGGCAAGGGAGAGAGAAAGATTACGGCAAATGGAACGTCGTATTCATGAGCAGGAAAGACGTCGTCAGCGAGAATTGTTACGTGAAAGACAAAGACAGAGGGAGGTACAACAGAAGCAAAGAACCGAGGCAATTAAACTAAGTAGAGAAAGAGAAAGGTTAAGGTAAGACAAGATACGTGTAGTTTTTTTGAAGGTAGATTAATTTAGAATGTATTTTAGCTTTTAGTAGATGTTTTCCCATTGTCCATTTATAGGTTTATTTGCAGCATTCTTTCTCGTAAAATTAGAATTATTTATTGGTTTATTACTAATAAATTTAAATAGTTAGATATAATTCTGCTGTTAACAGATTTCATTGAAGCAAGTGATGTCCATTTCAAAGTTACTACGGAAAGTGTTCATGTTATTGAACTAAGGTTAATTCTGGTTGGGGAAGCAATTGAAATGATCTTACATTTTTTATCAGCTTTGTTCCCTGCACTCCTTTACAGTTAAAATTTGTAACAATAAGATACACATTTTTTCTACAGGAGGGAAAGAGAGCAGTTAGAAAAGGAACGTTTAGAAGCTCAAAGGTTAGAAAGATTGAGACTGGAGCAGATCGAGAGAGAGAGACTTGAGAGAGAAAGAGAAGAAAAGAGAAGACTTGAACAATTGAGGTAAGTGTGTCTTGTGAAGCTAAGTATTATAAACAAAAAGTAAACAAGTTCTTATTAGATATATGATACTGACTTACATGTAGAAGTGATTAAAAGCATGGCAGAATAACAGTGCTATGAGTACAGCAAGGTTTGGTTGAATGTTAGATATTGTAACAAGACAGAAAGCTTAGTCTTTGCTGTACCACTTTAAAACAGGAAGACTTAAAGAGGAATACCATTAAATGTAGAGTATTCCATTTTCTTTGAAATCGTGTAAATGTGACTGATACTGAATGAATTGTTACCAGATGTCATGTAGTCATTTTTGGATGCATCATATTTATTCCAAAAGAACACTTTCTAAGTTGTCTAAATGCCTGAAGGAACAAGACTTCGACTTACGATCTTTTTATTATTGCTAACATTTCATTTTGAAGTGACTGAGCCAATAAAATTGATATGCAAAATAATGTATCATTTGTTACTTGTAACAGCAGTGTAGTCTTGGTTGATGAATAATTTGCAGATTACAAGAAGAACAGCAGCGTAGAGCCACAAAGAGAGCATATGATGCTAGAGATAGAGATGTGTACTGGGATTCTAAGAGGCCTGCCCTTGGTGATAGGGGATATGGAGATAGGTATGTTCTCTCAGTAACGTGTAATTGCTATAAGTGAAAGTTATTATATTATATAGTTGTGAAAGGGACTTTGAAATTATTCAGTTTGCAGCTGTAACTTGGAGGTGTGATTTCATTTATATCTATTAAAAGTTAAAGAAGTCTTCGGTACTTTCAGTTTACATGTACCTTAAGTGTGTTTTTCGTATCTGTCTTGAGTTTATGTTGTAGCACAGTAATATAACATGAAGTGGGGTCATATATTTCTCTGAACTAGATATTCCCAGCAAAAAGTAGATAAATATGATTCAGCATAGTTTTTCTTAAAGAAGTTACTGTTAAAACTCTTAATTGATATACTAGTAAATATCTTTTATTTTACTAGAATTGACAGAGACCGTGGCAGTAGAGAAGTAGGTGGAGGAAGGTATGTAGAAAGAGTTACCCAGCAAGACAACTTAACAGACAGTCGGAGGGTTGTAGACAGATTTGACAGAGGAGATAGACGTGGGATTGACACTCGAGACGTTGGACCAAGAGGCGGGAGGATGGATGACAGACGGGACATTAGAGACGTTGGTGGTCGACGGGATGATAGAAACACTGCTGCAGTTAATGAAAGAGGTGGCAGAGATCAGAGGTATGGTAATGAGGATGCTGTGATATGTTTGTAGCTAAACTAGGTTACCTTTTCAATTCAGATGGCCAGAATGTCAATTTGAATTGTAATGCAATAGAAAGCAGTGTTGTTTTTGTATAATGCAATAGTTTCAAAAAATGGTTGTTTGTAACTTCCCTTTTTTATAAATTAATGAGCAGAAATGATGATTCCAGTTGTTAACTAATCTACCTCTTAATTAGAAAATAAAAGGAAGAATGCAGATTGACATATAATGGGAAGCCATCTAATTAACAAATTTATCGTATATTCCAAGAGACATTACAAGCATAACAGATAAATATCATTTCCTGTTGTTGTTCTGATATCAAAGTAACTTTAATTTTTCTTATGAATACAGAAATATGCCAGTTGGTAGAGATCGTAGTGGTGATAGAGTTGACCGAACACCAGCTGCCCGCAGTGATCGAGGACTAGACCGGTCCTCTGATAGAAGCGCTGCAAGAGATGACAGGAGGGATATTGGGGGATCCAGCTTCAGGGATTCCAATCAAAGAGAGATGAGAGACAGGGGTCTGGACAATAGAGGGAGTGATAGAGGTGGTGGAAGACAGAGTATAGGGTCAAGGGATGGTAGATCAGATTTCAGATCAGACAAAGATCAAAGTTTACATAGAGGTGAGGGTTCAGCTTAAATATGTAAATGCACAAGATGGAAGAAAAATGTTTAGTACAGGTCTGTTACAATTAACAGTGAATATTGTTTCGAATCTGAACATTTGCCTGATAACAGATCACACTTGGTCATTTTCATATAGTGCACATAAAATTATGTTTTTTTGGGCACTAGATCACATACAGAGAAAATCTGTCAAAATTTCAGTTGATTCTCTGTTTATATGGAACTTGGGGTCTGCATGTATTGGCTTTAACACGTGTAATAGTCCTTTGTTTTGTTGAAATTTCAATATAGTTTAAAGTAGCAAAAAATTAGACAAATTCAACCTTCTATGTTTTGCATTCTCCAGGTTCCATGAAAACTTCTGTAAGTAGTTTTGCATTATAATTGCCTGGTGATGGTTATATCTGTACTGTTGTTAATGGTGAAATGCAGAAGAAAAAGTAACTGGTGAATACAGGCTTTGGTACTCCAAACAAATGCTGTCATTGCATGAACTTAAAGAATTGAATCCAATGAGATACAGAGTTTTCCATGCATGAATGCTGATAACCAAGATGCTTTGTACTGGAAGTACTTTCTAAATAAGTCTGAAGTTTCACTGATTAATGCATGTCTGCTAAAACTTTGTGCCTTTCTGCATGTTTATTGGGAACAAAACAGTGCATTGCTTCTAATTTTGTGGAAATAAAAACAGTTTTGATTAATGCTGCTCTCTGTATTAAAAGGTTTGAAGTCTCAAATTTCTACAGTTATATAATTTTTGATTATTTTTTTTACTTCAAAGACAACCGTGGGTCACAGCAGGATTTACGCGGGTCAGGGGGCTCCCTCTCACAGTCAGGTAGGGGCAGCAACTGGCAGGGTCAGGGGAGGAGTGGGGGCAGCCAGGGCATTCAGGACCGCAGCAGGGACAGTGGCAGCAAGAACTTCTCAAGGAATCAGACAGGAGGGATACTGAAAGGTATCATTTCATTATTCTGTATATGTCATCAGTTGGATTTCATACATAAATTGTCACAGTTCAGTCTGATTCTTAATATAATTGGCAATCTAGATGCGCAGGTTCTTACAAAATTAATCATGTGGGAAATTTAGGCATGGGCAGATTGTCTTAACATATCAGTAAAATATTTGTCATGTAGCATTTTAGCTTATCTGTTTTCGAAGAAAAAGTCGAGCTATTATGGTCACTGAGTCATCATTGTGCAAAAACTTCAATGTAGCTGATTATTCATAAACAGTAAGACTTTTGATATTTGGTGTGTAGCATTGTCTAATGGACCTCTATCATGTTGGTTCAGATCATGATCCCAGGGTCAATATTGGCCGCATCCTGGGGCTTATATATAGTTGTATAGGAAGAACTTTGATTTTTTGAATTTCATTCCTTTTTTTTTTGATGGGTAGGAACCTGCATGCTCATTTCTGAAAAATTTAAACAGACAAGCATTGGTGCCACTCCACGGATCTTTTGTTATGCTTTATTTCAGGAAGGAAATCCTTTAAAATATGTATTATATGCTGTTTCAGGATGTGCAGCACAAGGGGGAGGGGGAAATCAAGGAAATTGGGGTGCAGGGTCACAGAGGTCGGATACTACAGTGACCAGACAGCCTGATAGATGGGCAGGTAACTCCATTGTACAACCTGATGCTAGACCAATAGCTTACCAGACTGTTGGTGCTCCACCAGGTATCATTGCCAACGTCCCCACTGGAATGTATGTGACGACGTCAATGGCCCCTCAGGCCCTGATGATGGCAGCTCCAGCCTTACAAGGTCAAAACAGACAACAAGATCAAAGATTTGATGCATACAAAACTTTGGGAAACATTAGAAGATATTAAAACTGTTTTTACCTCTACTGATGAGTGAAAGAAAAAATATTAATTTTAAAGAGTGGGATCTCAGCAGATATATTTCTTTGTTTTTACTTTCTAAAATCATGAAAGAAAATTGCAGCTAGTGGTAATCTGTGAAAGATAGAATTTGTGCCAAGTGAAGGCTAAACATTTTAATTTATGGTTCAGTAATTTTAGGTGGCCACAATAGTTCATTATCAAGATATTTTATTCTTTATTTCAAACCCATTTTTGTAAATGCATTTTACAGAATTCATTATGTACATTTGATGGCAATTTTTTGTTTAATAAAAAAAATTCAAAATCAGACTTTGTTGCTTTCGTCTTAAATTATCTCTATTATTTTGTCTGGTACATAGCTTTACAATACCTGGACAGGCTCATATTTAAAAAGAGAACTGAGCAGTTGCAACTAAAAAATCTCATTTTTGCAGTCGTTCAACATCCAGAAAGTCTAGGTGCATCCATGTCTGTTATACAGCAGTGACTCGTTAAAGTTTACCAGGCAATAGCCGTTTATTCATGGTTATAGGTTAAAACTACATGTACTTAGACAAAGTTGCCAGTGGGAATAAACAAAATTTGGACAGTGTATTGTTCAGTAACATACTACTACAGAAATAATGCAGCTTCTTCAAGTCAGTTTTCTACCTGTAACAACTCATCAGTGTTGTTTTCTAGTTGCATGTATGTATTCCTTGGATTTTAATTTCAAGGATCAAAATTGTTTACGTACATATAAAGGTAGCAATATTTCAATGAAGCTTTTCATTGA
The DNA here is from genome assembly GCA_012932295.1 of Cyclina sinensis. NCBI lineage: Eukaryota > Metazoa > Mollusca > Bivalvia > Venerida > Veneridae > Cyclina > Cyclina sinensis. Next base: position 18,072,505 of record JAAONU010000001.1, on the reverse strand, counting down.
ATGGTACTGATGAGACAGTAACTTTAGAGCAGACATCATGACAAAATAAATCCTTAATGGGTATCTTTGAAATGCTTGGTCAGTCAAAGACAGCAAATTTTGGTCTGAATAGACAGGTAAAATGTGTTTAAATAAATGCAATTATATTTTTTTATGTCCATCTATCCATCCATGTACTATTCATGTCCATTGCAATTTTAATAGGATTTGATATACCTAGCCACAAATGACTGACATTTAAGCAACGTGGTGGACAAGAACTATGTTTCAAAGGTCAAGCATCATCCAGTTCAATATATAAAGCTACTGGCCTTTATGTCCACTCTCGGGATCTTTACATATCTTGGAACAAGTGTTTAGCAGATAGAAGAAATGTGTTGCAAACCATTTGTTTGTACATCAGATACCTTTATGTCCTTGTCTGCTCTAAAATTCATTGGTACATTACAGGACAAATTGGCTCGTTAAGATTGGGAGAATGTGCCACAACTCACTAAGTGTCCGTTCATTTTTTATCTGCCATGTCGAATGATAAAAGAATATTGCCAACTGTTCATGTCATTGCTGTCAATGGCTCTACAGGATTTAAGAAAATCTTGTCATAAACGTTCACCAGAGAAGTGCAATGTATCACTAACTCCATTCTTTCATCTGTACTGCTAAATGCCAGCCGTATGTGACCACTCAGTTACTAGTACATTTCAGGATTTGAAATAACTTTGCTTTAGTGTTCACCAGATTGAGGCAAAATGTTTTTATGCCCCCATAAAGTGGGGTGCATATAGCGTTGCACTTGTCCGTCCGTCCGTCTGTCCCAAAATCTTGTGAACGCAACTCCTCTTAAACCAGATGGCAGATTTTGCTTAAACTTCCAGGGATGAACAACCTTAATGTGTAGATGGTAGTAAAGGAAGGAATTTTTGCTGCGACCAAATTTAACAGAATTAAGGACCTTTGTTGATTTTTTCACTAGAAATTTTGTGAACGCAACTCCTCTTAAACCGGATGACAGATTTTGCTTAAACTTCCAGGGATGAACAACCTTAATGTGTAGATGGTAGTAAAGGAAAGAATTTTTGCTGCGACCAAATTTAACAGAATTATGGCCCTTTGTTGATTTTTTCACTATATACCATATAGAAATTTTGTGAACGCAACTCCTCTTAAACCGGATGGCAGATTTTGCTTAAACTTCCAGGGATGAACAACCTTAATGTGTAGATGGAAGTAAAGGAAGGATTTTTTGCTGCGACCAAATTTAAAAGAATTATGGCCCTTTGTTGATTTTTTCACTATATACCATATTGAAATTTTGTGAACGCAACTCCTCTTAAACTGGATGGCAGATTTTGCTTAAACTTCCAGGGATGAACAGCTTTAATGTGTAGATGGTAGTAAAGGAAGGAATTTTTGCTGTGACCATATTTAACAGAATTATGGCCCTTTGTTGATTTTTTCATTATATACCATATAAATAATTGAACATATAAATTTTACATTTGTAATTTAATTTAACATGTACATAAGGTTACCTGTAGATCATTTTAGGTATATGTACAGAAAAAATCTTACATACAGGATATACATGCTCTTGTTTATGAGCACTTATGCATAGTGGGGGCATCCGTGTCCTATGGACACAGTTCTAGTTTCTGTCTGTTCTGTTAAATAATCGAGAATACAATGTACCTGTACACTCTAATCATTGTTTTACAATTCTGGACAGGACTTTTATACCTGTTCATCATATCATTAGTCTTACCAAAGGAAATATTTCCTACCAGAAATTTACCATCTTTATAACAAAATAGTAATTAACAGGGTTTTAAGAAGCACATTCTTTAATGCACAGAACATGTAGAATGATACTTACCAGTGTCTAGGTATGCTTAAGTCATTACAAGGCATTCCAATATCCCTGCAGAAAATACTGCTTCGGGCCAGATACTATTTACAGACAGTTTGCTTCTGCAGTATTTGTCACAGGGACGTATTACAGCAGATTTCTTTTGCATCTACTTGACAATAATTATTATGTTAAGGAAGAAACTTGTTCTAAATAATTGTCTTGAATTTTTCACTGTTATTTTCCTTGATTGGCATTATTGGACAGCATTTATTACATGTCTGAAGGGGACATATGTTATGGTCCAGGCATTCGTCCATCCGTCTGTTAGCAATTTGGTTTCTGGAAGATAACTGGAGTACTCTTTGGCCTACAGTCTTTTACCTTCATGTGATTGTTGCCCACATTGAGTGTATGACCCCTGTTGATTTTGGAGTCAGTAGCTCAAAGGTCAAGGTCACATAGACCTTAACATTGAAAACCATTTCCTCCATGTAACTTGACTATCATTTGTTATAGAGACTTCAAACTTTATATCATGATTGCACACGCATGTTGAGTGGATGACCCCTAAACATTTTGGGGTCAGTGTGTCAAAGGTCAAGGTCATAGTGACCTAAATGTTTAGAATCATTTACACTGCTACTTGACAACCATTTGTCTTAGAGACTTCAAAATTCATGTAATGGTTGCACACATTGAGTGAATGACCCCTATTGATTTTGGGGTTAGTAGCTCAAAGGTCAAGGTCACATAGACCTCAACATTGAAAACCATTTTTACCAAGTATTTTGACAATCATTTGTTACAGAGACTAAAGAATTTATATCAAGATTGCACACATCAAGTGGATGACCCTTATACATTTTGGGATCAATATGTCAAAGGTCAGGGTCACAGTAACCTAAATATTTAGAATCATTTATACTCTACTCGACAACCATTTTTCATAGACTCCAAATTCATATAATGGTTGCACGTATTGAGTGGGGTCAGTAGGTCAAAGAATTCAATATTTACTAGTAAAGCAAATCATTTAATTTTAAAGCCTAAGGTTTCTCCCTTTCATCACAAATGGATCATACTTGAAAAATCTCCCTTCGGGCATATAATGCTCCGCCCAGCGGTGCTCTTGTAATTTGAATTTTTTTAAACCTGTGGCAAGTTGCTTCTCTCTTAAGCTTATGATTGGATATGAGCATCCTTTCAAACCATTAGAAACAAAAAGCAAAGGACCAAATTTCACCCCCACCAGATTTTCCTAGAATTGCCTTCTTGGTTCCCATTAAACCAGTCATCCCCACATTTATTATAAGTTTTAAATGACAGAAAAAGAAAACCTTATTGTCAGAAACTGGCAGTATTAGTAAATTATCTTGGATGAATTTGTCGAGATGGTTTCTTAAGAGAATTATTGTCTATCTTGCTTAGTAAATTAACAGACAGTGGGAAGTCTGCATTTTTTTTCTCACTTACAGAAATGAACTATGTAAATGTTTTTTTTTTAACCTATTGGACATCTTAATACATTTGAGATTAGAATTCTGTGAAGAGGGATGCTAAAGTGTAGGGAATGTTTTTCATTTTGAGCCGTACCAAACTTGATCTAAGAAACTGAATAAAGTAGAAATTTTGCGTTTGTTTTGCAACTGAAGTCTTTGTCTCAAACACTTGGAAAAAATTAAGTTTTCCTTGTGTAGTGAACAGAATACATTCTTTTTTCAATAACTGCAAGCTCTTGTTTTGTTATGCAGTCATTATGTCTGTGTAAAACATAGCCTCTTGAGAAAAGCCAAAATTGACCACGGCAACATACCGTTTACAAACCTGGAATATATTCACCTGAAAAAGCTACATACCAAACCACAGATCTCTGCACCCAGTTGTTTCAGAGAATCTAACAAACAGTCTTCTGTAAATTTCTAAATAAAACCTGACTAGGCAGTGCCAGTAGTTATCTAAACGGTCACGATTTGAACAGCCTTCAGGGAGGCCTGCTGAACAATACTAGATCTGATACCACAATTTCAGCTTTGTCTTGTGCTTTTAATAGAAGACTTAATCTTTTCAGGTGGCACAACAGTTTTTCAGTGTGGTTACTTTACATCAGAATTTCTGACATGCAGTTTATTATCCACATGTATGGAGTCGAACTAGGGACATATTTTCCTAAGTTTTTTTCTGGTCACTGACTGGTACTTAATGCTAAGTTTATTCAATGACATTAGTTTAGTTTCCAGGTGTTCCTTTAAATGAAAAACATTTACAGGTGTAAATGGTACCCTTTATAGATCTCATGTCATCATTGAAGACCAGCGTATTTTACAATACATGTATGTGCCAAGTAGAAAATTTAATGCATTTTTTTGTACTACTGTGAATTTGATTTTCATAACTTTCATTTCTGTTAATTTTTCTCATTTTTTTTTTGGACATGAACCTAAACCAAGTCATGTGGTATAAGTTAACATGCCACAGGTACATGTAATACAGACTTGTCATCGGTTGTTTACTTCCCTATATGCATGTGTAAATAGCTGGTGTCATATGAATTTCTTTGCAACTTCTATTGCTTTTCTTTTTAAACTCAAGACTACTACAGTCTACAAAGCTACTACCATTACCATCATAATTATGTGCAGATACCTCACGCTTATGCTGGTACTTTATTAATTTCATTTCAATTAAAGAAATATCACACTACTGGTAATTTAACGTTATCATTTTATACACAAATACACCTGTTAGCTGATACTGGACCCACTTCTACATTTTAATCTTTGTTTCTCAACATCCTTTAAAAACATATTTTACTTGGAATTTATCTGCGAAATTAAACTAAACAGGACAGCAGTTAATAGTCCAGATTGATTCAACTAACAGCAACAAAAAAAGGTTCTATTTTGTGCCCATTTTTAGTAGGAAGATGATCTACTTTTTCATGGTTTCTTCCAGAACGAAGTATTTCATTTCTTTTATCACCTGTCCATGTATACCACACTGGCCTAACCTGTTACTTTTATGAGTGCAAATTTCTGGTGTTTTTATGCCACCCTTAATACTTCAATACAGATGATAAGACATATATACTGCTATCACCATGCAAGCTGCATTACTCCTGTGCTGGACTACAGTGATCACAATACTGCATACCGTTTTATTCAACTGTGCCATATTAGCCTGTGTTTCAGGAAACGCCAACTGCAATATGTTTCTACAATCTGACAGTATCGGACTGTCTTTACAGGAAATGCCTAAATGTAGCATTTCTATTAAATGGACTGCATCAGGTCGGTTAATGAGAAATACCAAACTGCATTTTACTGGATAGCATTTACAGGAACTTTATACTGCAGAACGGTCCATTTAGCGGCAGCAGACTTTGTAACAGGAAACACCAAACTACAGCATTTTCAGCTTAACTGGACAGCATTAGACTTTGTTACAGGAAACACCAAACTGCATTTTACTGGACTGCGTTACAGGATAACTTCTAAACTGCAGCATGTTCCACTAAACAGGACAGCATATCAGGAAACACCAAACTGCAGCAAGTTCCGCTTAACTGGACAGCACCGGACTGCCTTTATTGTACTGCGTTACTGCTTCGTACTGCATGGGCTGCTACAGAAACCCGCCACCCTGCAGTCCAGCTTTCTACTACTGCTCCTAGCAGATTAGAAAGAAGATATTAGATTAATATTTCAACTAGACATATCAACATTTATTCTACAAAAGGCAACAATTATGAACTCATTAAAAAATGAAATGTCAATTTAAAACACACTCAATGTCAGGCGTAACTGCAAAATATTTGTTTACCACAGCTCAGTAAAATGTTACCTATCCTGTACATGCCTTGCAACAGTTGTTTTTTTTTATACTAACATCAGATTTCTGAGATACCAAAGTACGTAAAAATGTCAAACTACTTAAAAAGAATTTGTATTTTCATCAATTTTTACAGAGGAAGGGTTTTTAACCATTGATGCACCACTGTGTAGTCATTTCACACTGATCAGCAAGTCAATTTAATTCTGGAATACATTGAACATGAAGTATCTGTCTTTTCAAGTCAGAATGACAATAACCTTTTATCATTGCTGAGGATCCGAAAGCAAGCACAGGCATAAAACTTTATATTGTAGATGATCCTTGTACAACTGAACAGCTCAGTCAGCATTATTCTCTTGTGTTTCTTTTTCTGGTGACCTTGATTTTGACCTCGGTGACCTGGATGACCTTCGTGACCTGGACCTACTCCTAGAGCGACTTCTGCTGCGACTTCTTGATCTACTGTCATATGACCTGCTTCTACTGTATGAGCGTCTACGACTTCTGCGCCCCCTGGATCTCGATCGCGAACGTGATCTTGAATATGACCTGAAACAAATACAGCAAATTACAAACAAAAAATCACATGGAATATTCTTCAATGTGCTGCCTTTCTTTCCCATAAGCAGATACAATTATAAAAACTGAGTGGGTGCTATGCAACAATTATTTTACAAGTTCTTTCTTTCACTCCTAGCAGTACCTGAAAAACAAGAGGGCCAAGATGGCCCTATATTGCTCACCTGAGAATCACTGCACTGAAACATCAAAAAATCAGGATGTAAGTAAGTAGGTCAAGGCCAAGATCATCCACGGTCAAAGATTTAATCTGCATGCAAAATTATCTAATGTTTCATTGTTGTAGCCGAACAGAAGGTCTTCTAAGAATAGGCCCTGTGACCTATTTGTTGACCCTGGATGACCCATATACAATCCTGTCCTAGATTTTATTAAGACAAACATTCTGACCAAGTATTAGGAAAATCAGATGTAAAATACAGCTTCCATTGGCATACACAGGTTTTTTTCTAAGATTTGACCCCTTGACCTAGTTTTTGACCCCAGATGACCCATATACAATTCCAGCCTAGATTTTATCAAGACAAACATTCTGACCAAATATTAGGAAAATCCAATGGAAAATACAGCCTCTATCGCATATACAAGGTTTTTCTAAGATTTGACCCCGTGACCTAGTTTTTGACTCAAGACGATCCATATACAATCCCAACCTAGATACCATAGAGACAAATATTCTGACCAAATATTAGGAAAATCGGATGAAAAATACAGCTTCTATCGCATACACAAGGTTTTTCTAAGATTTGACCCCGTGCCCTAGTTTTTGACCCCAGATGACCCATAAACAATCCCAACCTAGATCTCATCAAGACAAACATTCTGACCAAATATTAGGAAAATCGAATGAAAAATACAGCCTCTATCCCATACACAAGGTTTTTCTAAGATTTGACCCCGTGACCTAGTTTTTGACCCCATTTAACCCATAGACAATCCCAACCTAGATCTCATCAAGACAAACTTTCTGACCAAATATTAGGAAAATTGAATGAAAAATACAGCTTCTATCGCATACACAAGGTTTTTCTTAGATTGGACCCCGTGACCTAGTTTTTGACCCCAGATGACCCATATACAATCCCAACCTAGATTTCATCAAGACAAACAATCTGACCAAATATTAGGAAAATCCAATGGAAAATACAGCCTCTATCGCATACACAAGGTTTTTCTTAGATTGGACCCTGTGACCTAGTTTTTGACCCCAGATGACCCATAAACAATCCCAACCTAGATTTCATCAAGACAAACATTCTGACCAAGTTTCATAAAGATCCAATCAAAAATACAGCCTCTATCGCATACACAAGGCAAATGTGAACAGACAGACGACATCCAGCGATCACAATAGCTCACCCTGAGCATTCGCTCAGGTGAGCTAAAAAAAGAAGCTTGCAATATTTTTCATCTTTGAGGCTGTTTAGAATTCAGGTGGTTTTTTTTTCCATAATAATTATATTTCTGTGAACAGTGTTAAAAAAACACCTGTTAGAGAATACTGAATGAATGCCAATTGTATCAGACAAAACTAAATCCTACCTTCCCCTGTATCTGCCACCACCACCACCTCCACCATATCTTCTTGGTGGTCCTCTTCTGTAAGGCTCTGTGGGCCTTCCATATCTTGCCATTTGTACTCTTAGTTCTCTGCCATCCATGATTGTCCCATCCATTGCATCTAATGCATCTTCAGCATCACGTTTATCGAAATATCTGACAAATGCAAAGCCTCTACTTTCCCTTGTAAATCTGTCTCTTGGAATGTAAACATCCCCAACCTCTCCTGTATTGAAAATAGCAAGATAAAAAGTAACTGTTAACCAAACCTGTCCAACAATATGTAGTCCTATATCCTAGCAGCAGGTATTGGGTTTTCACGATTTTTGAAATATGCTTTCTGCATCAAATTTTTAACTTTTTATTTAGATTTTTTTTAACATCAGGAAAAACAACAAAAATTGGCATCAGGAATGGGTCCAACAGTCGAACCTGTGTGCACAGAAAAAAGCCTGAATGGCATTGCAGATTCCTGGCAAAAATATATTATCATTTATCATGTTTATATATGTTGGTTAGCTTTCACAATGGCATCTGCATCAGCATATCCTTTTGGAAACAAACATGAACAGAGCTCACTGTTTCAAAATTTGGAATAAATAAATGTTGTAGAATCGGATTGAATTGAAAAGCTATTATCAAATTAAATCGGAGAGGGTATATCAATTTACTATCAGAAAATAATCGAAATGATTTAAACATAGATAAACTGGAAACACTTTCAGAAGTCTTGTACAATGAACCCTAATGGGTCGGTATTATCAAAACACTGTTTAGATGCATAATAAAACAAATTTAACAGAACTGAATCACTTATTAATTAAGTTATTTAATGTTCTTATAAAGTCAAATGTTCATCCGTTAAAACAAGTTCTCACAAAGAGTAACTTCCCTTGCCACCTGACAAATGAAAATCGATTGTCAGCGACATGCAACGGCTGCTTATGATTATTCAGTTTAACTCAATTATCATTACATCAACAGTTTAATTTTTTTTGGCATTGCCACAGTATCAAACATTAATTCCAGGGGTTGTTTTTGGCTGATTTTATAGCTGATATTCGATCCTATTCCCAGTTGAAAATGGAATCTTTTCCCCCCAAAACTAAGACAAGAATACCCAAACAAAAAAACAACAACAAAAAACACCCCAAAACAAGATATTGGGTACATAAAAGAAACGTGTTATCTGTAGTATAGACATATAACATGGACAGGCACATGTGCACAAGCAGGTGTAGACGCTTGATTTCGCAAGGGTCTGTTGAGCCTGACTATACAAAGTGAATGAGAAACTTCCATAATGTCGCACAACTCGAAGTATTATGTTAAAAAGATAAAAAAAACCCTGACAAAAACACAAGAAAAATCGACGTACTATTCAAAGTTCAAACAGGTGACTCTCAGTCTAAATGCAGGTAATGTTTCTGAATCATCGCTCACGGACAAGACCAGGTGTGTTTATAGTACTTTTTTCCCAATTTTGATTGGTACTGATTTTGTTTGTCACAGAACAGTCAGGTTTAACTCCTGACTAATAATTTGCATCAAGGTCATAAATATTTTCACATATCTGAAGGCAGCAAACATTTACATGATTTACCTCTTTAAATGTGTTCCTACTTAATAACATTGATAAAATTTCTGATTCCTGATACCCCTTTATTTTGTGCCTCTGAATAGCTAGTGTGTGTGGAGTATTAGCCATGCAAAATATTATCACAATAATGCTTTAAATCGTGACAAACATTTTCTATTCTTCATGTTTCTGAACGCATGGCGAGACAAAAGAAATTCTGTATCAATTACCGTATTTTTGAAACGCTCTACGTAAGTCTTCTGGGGTCGTTCTGTAGGTTAAGTTGTCGACTTTTAACGATACCATACTATCGGTATCGGGAGGTGGGCGGCCGTAGCTCATTTTCCTTGATTTAATATTTTCACGACCACGCGCAAAATCGTTTTCCCTACTATAGACTGGAATTATCTTTTCTTTCTTCGATGTAGAATAGAGTTACAAAGATTTGGAGCCAGTCTGATGTAGATCACGTGATATTGGTTGGGCCACTTTTTTCTTAAAATTGGGTTTGCACCGGTCATAAACTAAACAACTGTTTAGTCTTGTACGCAGTTGTCTCCTCTAAGGTATAAAAAAACCCGTGACTAAAATTACAAGACTTTTCTTTAAGATGAGACTGTCTCAACTTTAATTTATAAATTTAGTACAATTAAAACACTACTTCTCACATTATTATAAACCCGGCGATAACAAGAAAAGCAGAGACGGAAATAAAGCGATAAAACTATAAATTTTCGATAAGACCATCCTAGGCTGCTTTTATTCATGTAGAGACGATCTTGTCTTCCAATTTTAAGGGAATCAGTGCTTGAAAGAACACAAACATTAAATATGGAAATATACAAATAAAACTACTATAATCGAATCAAAAGAAAACGTCTACGTTGTGATTTGCTATCCTACATTTACATGTTTGCAGCAAGATCATGGAAAGACGCCATAGCAGATCATCTGGAAAGAAAATCATTATTATCAGCATGAGTTCAGAAAGGATGGATCTTGTGTAATACAGCTTTAATGGTGTTTGGACAAATAAACCAAAACAAAACGAATGGCAATGATAGCACGTACAGACATCAACTACATTGACTTCAAAGGATATATTGACAATGAACCTTACAAAAGACTACTTACAGAAAAAAGGAACTCTGGAATACATGGTAAATTTTATAACTGTAATAATTATTTTCTTCAGGACATATTCTAAAAAGTGGTGATGGAACTGAAATATGGTATCTTGTGAAAAAATAACGAGTTGTGTTTCACAAGGGAGTGTACAAAGTCCAGTATTATTAGTGATTTACATAGACAGCTTTCCAAATGAAACCAAACTATATTTGATAGTAAAGCATCATGAGAACAATGGGTAACTGCAGGATACCATGTATGTGGTTTTGAGTGGATTAAAAATCGGCAAATAATCTCTTATGCTTCGTTGTATATATAAAGTGAATGACAATCATTTAACAAATTAACGAATTTTTAGTAAAAAATTTAGTAAAATTTGGAAAAAGGTTAAGGTTTTAATAAAACATTATTTTAACAAACAACAAATAATGCAGTATCCTTGCATAGAATGAAGAAACGATTTACGGCCAAGACAGCGTGAATCTTTTGAGAGATACCAGCAAAGAACATGCAATACTGGTAAGCTTTAAATAAATATTATCCAATAATTACTTTCACTGGATTGTAAAAAAATGTTGTCGTGCTAAAATAAGTTATACCTGTACATCATAAATTCATATCAAGAGAATTTCAAAAGGAAAAGACACTTCGAACTGTAATTACACTTTGCATCCATTTTATTTTTAATTTTAATCAATAAATTTTCTTATAACAATTGCTATTTATTTATAATTGTTATAAAATCTATATTAATTGTTATCTATCTGAGCTTTTTCACCTTTTACTGTTTTTAATTTATTACGTTTTGAAATATTTTAACCCAGCAATGATTAACATATAGGTTTTTGGAAGTTTATGTTACAAGAAAACTGAAACGCTTATAATGAATTGTATAAATTGACATCATAAGTACATTTTCCTATTTCAGGAATTAAATGACAGAATAAATAATTGGAAAAGTTTGAAATAACCGCCTGACTGTATTTAAATTATACCACTGCTTAACCAACACCGTGTGAAGTATTTTTGTACTGCCAATCACGAGGAGTTGATTGACAATCCTACTAACACATGCTTCTTGAAGGTTTGAACTGTAAAATTGTGTTGTTAATGTTATTAATCCAATTCACCGAAATACTATAATTTCTTTTAAAAAAATATGAAAATAATCGTCTGAATTAATTGAATATGTATTAGTTACGTAATATGTGATTTGTAACATAAAAATAAGCAAGCAAATATAAAGATAAATCACCATTCAAGTATGTATTATATTTTGAGGCTGCGACGTCAACGTCAAATCATACGGAACCACGCGGACCGACATCATATTAACACACAATCAAGTTCGCCCAGTACTCAAATGGAAGAGTTCCGAATATGTGTATCATGTGACTTCTTCAAGATGGCTGGTGACAGCATCTTTGACGTGAGGCTGTACAACATAATAATGCTAGGCCTGTCCTTTATGCTGATTTTCACGGCATTTCAAACAGCATCGATGGCTGAGGTAAAAATCTTTCAAATAAGAAGCAAGATTAAAGAGTACCGAAGTTGTATATACATGTGCTTTCGATTAATCAACTTTGTTTGTTTACATATTTACTCTTCCGTGTACTCCATTCTTACATGTATGTAGCCTGATGCATACTAAGTTCACACCTACTTAGTAACTGAATCATTCAGTGTAATAGTGGTTGTTGAAATGAATCTTTTTACCTTAAAATTGAAGTATAAAATGATAAAAGCCTGACCAAACTTTCAGAACCGAACAGTTGACAGCTGAAGCATACCTTTTAACTCTGTGAAAGTGAGTTTACCATATATTGGTGCTAAAGGTTTCATGACGATACTGGTTGGTCACACTTATTTTTCTGTATGAAACAGGTTGAGGTTTTGTCCCAGTTAATCTATATAGTTGATAATAGAAAACTGCCGATTGTGACAAGGTGTTAATAACAAGCAATTATTTTGTATGATCTAACTGAATTATAATTGAATTAGTATTTAGAAAACATTATTAAAAGGGATAATTCAACAAAGTCACTTGCATTTATGCACAAGACTACTGCTGTTGAAATAACACTGATATTAGATAGAGTTTCTTCAAGCAAAATCCATAGCAGAAATCACTAAGATGAAAAACTGGAAATTCTACTATGTATTCAGTTGAATTTTCAATATATAAGACATGTTTAAACTTACTTTATGTCATCTTAGGAAATTTCAAGCTAATTTTGTACCATAATAACAATTTGAAAAAAAAAAAAAATCTGCAATTGTAATATGATGTCAAGTAATGTGAATATATAGCATTGTGTGGATATAAGCCCTGACAAAGACTTACTTGTTCTCAGCAAATATATTGACAAGGATACATATTTGTAGTTTAGCTGTAGTAATGCAGAAGGCTAGCATGGTAGTGAGATGAAATTAGTGTGGATTACTGAATATGTATTTATAACAAATGCTACGCTGTTTTAGTATTCTCTTGTTAGATACTTAGATGCTCAGAGATTTTTTCTGTTTGAAAGCTATCATCAGAAGCTGTATTTCAGACTTAAGTATATTTTAAGTGGATCATTACAAGAACGGAGGAATTCTACATCTCTTTTGCTTACAGATCAGAAAAAATTTCTACATTTTGTCAGTGCTTGTAACCAACTCACATAAATTCTAAATTGTTATGTAGTATGTTTGAAAACAATAGGATGTGTTGTATTGTCTCTCTTCATACCCGAGTTGTTTTCTAAAGAGAAATGCACATATTTTAAAAGCAAATTTGCAAAGCATAATTATCTGTCATTGAACTTCCTGTGAATAGCTACTCCTGTGCCCCTGTAATTTTATCATGTTTTTCTTTGAAGCTTTCATTTTTTACTTTCATTTTTCATTGAACTTAAGAATCCTTTGACTCACTTCAAAATTTGTGTTCTCATTGGCTGATCTTTTAGGGTGGCATTGTTAATTAAAACAATATTATACCACTTAAAGTACTTCCTTTTTTGTCAAGTTTAAACAGTAACACCCTTTGTTGTTTTATGAACATTAGAAAGTTGTATGAAATTAACTTTTAGTTTGATAATCTTTAGAAACACATGAAGTATGCAATTAAACTTCAGTATGAAGCTCTTACAGAGCCTGTCAAAGACCTTCCCATTGGGAATCACTTTTTGGGCAAAGCATTGATAGGTGCTTAAGAGACTGTTATGTTGTTATTAAGTAATTAAACATATGTTTGACTGACCTTGGGTTAGAGACTGTTATGTTGTTAATAAGGTAGCATATGTTTGATTGACCTTAGGTTAGAAACATTAGAAAATAAAATCAGAATACGATATTTTGTAAATTATAGGAAACAGTCTTTTTTTCAGGCTCATAGCCTTAATTAGTATTAATTACTGACAATGGTACAAAAATGATGCATATTTAAGAGATGGAATAAAAGCAAGTGACCAGCCCTATATGTTTACAATGATACGCTTAACAAGAAGATGAGGTGATACTGGCCCATTTTTGGGGGGTAAATTTCTTAAAAGTTTGCACAATTTAAGAACAATAAACTAGGGGTTAGACCCAGGCTTCCCTGTTTCTTTCTAGTAACACTGCAAAACTAATTAAGGTGCAAAGGTAATTAAACAGATAACATAATGCGGTTATCAAACAGATGAACTGATAGCAGTCATTGAGATATTTATACGCCTTTTCAAGGTCAGACTTCAAAACTAATAATTTTAATGTATATCCATATAATGCACTGAGCAGTTCAAGGTTTATTTATCTACTGTTATCAGATGGAAAGAAAAAAATGAACAGGTAGATTAAACTCTGAAACTATAAACAAATGAAGAAAATACTTAAACTTGAAAGTCAAATTCTGTTCAAAATAGTACATTACATGTATTGTTGCATACTTTAAATATAAAAGTTACAAGAAAAATGCAGTACCATATAGACCTGCAAATAAGACCAGTTAAAAAGTGGTGTTATGGTTCAATGCACACGGCCTTTATATAAATATAAGCCTCTGGCAATTGCATCCAGAAATTGATTACGGGTAAAGAGCATTGGCTTTCTATGTGGGAAGACCTCAGTTTGAATCTTGCTCTGGGTGGTCTTTTCCAAGATGCATTGTATCTTTCTGGTACAAAATTTCATGTTCGTCAGATGGGGGCTTATCTGGGATAACCCCTCCTGTACTTAGTAATTGTAATAAAAAAATCTTTCAAGATTTCTGATAAGACAAATGACCTTTCTCAAGCGGGTTTGTGTTATGATTCAGTGCACACAAGCCTATAATTGTATAAATACAACCTCTGACAAGGCATCAGGAAACAGATTAATTGGCTCAGTGGTTTTCCAAACAGGAAGACCAAAGTTCAAATCCCGCTCTGAGTGGTCATTTTCTGGCTGCATTGCATCTTGCCGTTGAGAGTTGTTATACACTAATAAGTTACTTACGTCAGAGGTCAAATGTAACTTTGAAAAAGTGATTAGCATTTAGGTCGATTCAAACTTAGGACCTTAAGTTTACAAAGTGGACTCTTGCTTACAAATAGAATTGATAATCTAAGGAGCTTTTCTGCTGATTTCATGCTGTACTGTACTATCCAGTACTAATTTAGGATAATCCCAGTAAGAAAAGGTTTTTAGGTGAAAAACACTAATTGGAAATCAAAATGTTGAATCCATTTTTACTGAAGAATGTATATTATTTTTTGGTCCTCAGAAAAGTGTCCTGGACAGTGCCAAGAATGAAAGTGAGTCAAGCAACTCAACAACAAAATTCACAGGAGATGGATATACAAGGTAATGGAAGATTTGAATTTCTGGCACACTAGTTATAGCAATGGGCTTGAAACAATTTCGGACACACAAAAAAATGAAAATCCATTGTTTAATGACAAATTATATCTTAAAAGATTTTTTTTTATTGAATATTTGCATTACAGGACCTGGTGACTTACAGTGAATAACAAAAAGTTTCATGGACTTTGATGTTTTTGAAACAGTCACAGATATCTAATATCATAATTTTACAGAGATGAAGTAAATAAAAGTTTAAAGAAATGATAATTGTATGCATGCTTTTCATTTAGGACACATTTTTATTCTGTTATTGATATTTTATTGTAAGAAAATATACTGATACAAGGCAACAGATACTGAAGTGATGACCTTGTCTTGTTTACCCATTTTCTGTGCCTGCACATTTTGCTTGTGTTAATTCTTTACACAAAACCTCCCTAATCCTGTCTAATACATTTGAAAGACTTGCATAATCAAAACAAGCTGTTACCCAACTGCTCTATAGTTGATGCTGTAATATCTACTACGGCATTTACCGGTCTGCAATAAAAACTCCCTTATCTGGACTGCCTTAGACCAAAAATAAAGTCTGGATTAGAGAGGATTCTAGACTAGAAAGTTTTCAGCAGGGACATTTCTTTTAGAAGTTATCCTATATTTTCAGCCTTATTGTTTGATGTCCTTGTAAAACATGTTTTTATGATCAAAGAAAAAAAGACATTTAGTAGTGAAAATGGATGTAGTGAAAACAGATTTCATAACAAAAATACACAATACACATTCCTGTACTTCCATTTATATAACTGATTTAACTTTTATACATTTATGAAAGTTTATCACTAAGTCATTGCACAGAAAGCCATGTTAGGTTATGTGGCATAGGTTATAGATAACCTTATGAACAGACTGATCAAATGCTTGTGTTCATAACTGATGTTCACAATCTCTAGAGAAAACAATGATGTGCACATTTTAAGTCACAAATTTATGTTAAAAAGATCTTTCACTTAAATCTTTGAAATTTTCCAACTTAACTGACAATAGATAAAAATCAGCTTGATTGTATTGGAAATGGAAGTCAGGATTTCATTAAACTAATTTAACACCTGTGAAGTAGATTCCTGTCAAAAAATGTCCATTTCAAGAGTAAGGAGAATCAAGGTTAGGGAGTTTTTATTGTGTATTGTTTAATTCCAGTTAAGACTGATTTGCTTACTTTCTATTCAGTACAATATACAGTACATACATCCATGTTTTTGAATACAAGCTGCAATAAAAGATAAAAGTTTATGTGATCTTGTGAGAATATCAGCTTTGCTAGACATGTAGAATAACCCATGTCAGAACTTGAATTAGAAAATAATTATGTGATTACCAGCTTTATACATAGTTTCTTGAAAGTAAGTAAAAAAAAAAAAAAACAAATTGTATTTTGTGATGTAAGCAACTTCCAGTGGAACAGGACAACGCATGCCAACTACCCTATATTTTTAAAAATCCTAATCAAGGAACAATATTTTCTTTCAATTTCAGTTTGAGTATCATCTATATTGTGTTCTCTGTTTCGAACTGGGTGGCGCCATCTATCATAGTAGTAACGGGACCAAAGTTATCCATGTTCATTGGTTCACTTCTTTATTTGTAAGTACACTCAGCCTTATCAGTCATAACACTTTCTATTTTCATAACCATAATGATTTAGTCATTAACTCATAACTTAACTTAAGTATGATTTAAAAACATTTCTTTGGACTGGTATCCAATGAGACACCAGAAATTTTGGAGCCAGTCATTCAGGAGAGAAAGAGCCAGTTTTGATTTTAACACAGTGATGTACCTATACACTCCTGGGTATCTAGCATTCTTACATGGGGTAATAAATCTGGGAACGAAAGTGTTCCTTGTCATGTACCTTTGTTATATTGAGACTCATAAAAAAAACATTCCACTTCTCCCATTTATTAAGACTTCTTGTTAGTTTTAATAAACTGTGTTTAATTACAATGTGGAAATTTTGCAGTTGCCATTTATATTACATATGCACTTCTATTGTATAATATTGCATATGAATGTGCAAGACTGAAGCAGGAGATCTGTTTCATATAAAGTTGCTTATATTTGTAAATGTTTTATTTTTTTATTTCAGTTTGTTTATTTTTTCATTCTTGAAGCCAATGACATGGGCTCTATACACAGTGTCAGCTCTGGTAGGGTTTGGTGCTGCAAGTAAGTACTTAGCTTATTAGCTTTTGTTTATATAAGTACATGACTTGTATCTTTGTTTAATTACAAACCATCATGTATTGTAATGTGTTATTTATTATGCCTGATCTAAAGGTTTATTAACTCCCTTCTCAGTGAAAGGGAAGTAGAGGTATTGGTATTACCTTGGTGTTTTTTGGATGGGTACTGATGGCAAATAGTTTTAGACAGTTATAAATATATAATTTTTTTAAAATGGAGTATTGGTATTACTTTGATGTGTATACGATTTACCAGTAGTTCATTCATTTATATTAATTATTATCCAAGTTGATTCATCTTAAGGTTTGATAACAATTAATGAATTACTGAGTATATTATACAAGTAACATTCCTAAAGATGCTTTTCTTCAGTTTGATTGTGAAGTGATTGAAATGATATTTTTTCAGTACTGTGGACAGGGCAAGGTAATTTTCTGACCATCAACTCTGACTCTGAGACAATATCTCGGAACAGTGGCATATTCTGGGCTCTACTTCAGTGTAGGTTAGTCTCTTGTTGTGTTGATTTTTCAGCATTATACACATTAGTTAGTCTGCAACCTATGTATCACCTGAGGATAAAGATTCACTGTTCTCCTGTTTGTCCATAAAATCTGGATCCTTTGAAATCCCAAAAGATTGAGGCAACAGTTGCAGTGTGATTCATTGAATGGGCAGTTGACCTGATTATCTTTCATACCTGGCAATAGGCATTGAAGGGACTAAATTGTTTTAAAAGTACAATAAGTACACCATCATTTGATTTAATTGCAGTTTGATTTGATTAATTTTGACTAGTTTCACAAAACTTCTATATGTGTATAGATACCAGTAACATTGAAGTAGTAAACAATAAAGATGAGACAGTTTAATTCAGAAAAAAATTTGGTACACACAAATAAATTTTGATAAATAAGGTCAGTTAATCAAGTTACTGTTGGAAAGAAGTTTGAGTGTTATGTATACTTTATTTTTAGCTCTCCTTAGCACATTCTGCTCAATATGAGCTTTTTAGCTCACCTGTCACGCAGTGACATGGTGAGCTATTGTGATCCCCTCCGTCCGGCGTACGTCATCAACATTTCCATTCAAACGACATCTCCTCTGAAACCACTGGGCCAAATTCACTGAAACTTACCAGGGATGTTCCTTGCATGAAGCTCTACCAAAGTTGTTCAAAGAATTCAATTCCATGTAGAACTCTGGTTGCCATGGCAAAAAAAAAGGAAAAACTTAAAAAATTTTCTTCTCAAAATCCGCAAGGCCTGGAGCTTAGATATTTGGTATGTAGCATGATCTAGTGGACTTCTACCAAGATAGTTCAAATTATGATCCTGGGATCAGAACTGGCCCTGCCCTTCGGATCACTTGATTTACATAGAGTTATATAGGGAAAACTTTTATTAAAAAAAATCTTCTTGTCAGAAACCGCAACACTTGGAGCTTAGATATTTGGTATGCAGCATTGTGTAGTAAACCTCTACCAAGATTGTTCAAATCATGGCCCCTGGGTCAAAATTGGCTCCGCCCAAGGGGTCACATGTTTTACCTAGAGTTATATAGTAAATTCTTTAAAAATCTTGTCAGAAACTGCAAGGCCTGGAGCTTAGATATTTGGTATGATGCATCATCTAGTGAACCTCTACAAAGATTGTTCAAATTATGACCCTGGGGTCAGAAGTGACCCCGCCCAGGGCTTACTTGATTTACATAGAGTTATATAGGGAAAACTTTAAAAATCTTCTTGTAAGAAACTACAAGGCATGGAGCTTAGATATTTGGTGTTGAGCATTGTCTAGTAGACCTCTACCAAGATTGTTCAAATCATGGCCCCTGGGTCAAAACTGGCCCCGTCCAAGGGGTCACATGTTTTACATAGAGTTATATCGCAAAAAACTTGAAAAATCTTCTTGTCACAAACTGCAAGGCCTGGAGCTTAGATATTTGGTAGTATGCACTGTGACCACAGTGGGGTCATCCACCCTCCCCTTGGGGTCACTCCCCCCCCCCCCCCCCCCCCCCCCCCCCCCCCCAAAAAAAAAAAAAAAAAAAAAAAAAATTCTCATTTTTAGCCTGAGCCTTTGGCTCATGGTGAGCTATTGTGACTGGACTTTGTCTGGCGTCCGTCAACAAATCTATTCAAACTACATCTCCTCTGAAACCTCTGGGCCAAATTTGATGAAGCTTGCCTGGGATGTTCCTTGCATGAAGCTCTACCAAAATTGTATTCAAAGAATTCAATTCCATCAAGAACTCTGGTTGCTATGGCAACTTAAAGGAAAAACTTCGAAAATCTTCTTGTCTGAAACCACAAGGCCCTGAGCCTTAAGATTTTGTATGTAGCATTGTCTTGTGGACCTCTATCAAGTTTGTTCAGATTATGCCCCTGGGGTCAACTTTGGCCCCCACCCAGGGGTCAACTTATTTTACATAGGGAAAACTTTGGAAATCTTCTTGTCTGAAACCACAAGGACCTGAGCCTTAAGATTTGGTATATAGCATTGTCTTGTGGACCTCTATCATGTTTGTTCAGATAATGCCCCTGGGGTCAAATTTGGCCCCTATCTGGGTGTCAATGGATTTTACATAGGCTTATATAGTAAAACTTTGAAAATCTTCTTGTCTGAAACCACAAGGCCCTGAGATCTAAGATTTGGTATGGAACAAGCTTTATCAAGCTTTTTCGAATTATTAGATTAGGTTAAAGGTCATTGAGGCTAAAAATAGATTTATTTACTGTACCTCATAGAGGCTTCATTTATAGACCAATATCTTTGATATTCAATATATAGGTTCCTTGCATGGACCTCTACCCATGGGTAGGGTTTTAGGTCACTGGGTCAATGTCACCATAGCTTATGATAGATATTTTTACTTTCTGTCATAGAGCCTTTATTTATTGACTGATATTTTACATATTTACATATTTATATTTACATTACTTACATATTTTCAATTAAAACATGAAATACTGCTTAACTGCAAACCTACAGCCAAAATACTCAGGTGAGCAATCTAGTGCCATCATGGCCCTCTTGTTTAAGTTTTTCGCTATGGCAATAAAATTTGGAACATTTGTACAGTTTTTCAAGATGATTTCAAAAACATTATTCCTTGACCTATTTTTTGACCTACTGACCGACTTTTTTGTTTTTTAGCCACAGCAATGAAATTTGGACCATGTGCACAGTTTTTTCTTTCGATTTCAAAAATGTTATCGCATGACCTATATTTTTGACCTACTGACCTACTTTGTGTTTTTGGAGCTATGGCAATGAAATTTGGACCATGTGTACAGTTTTTTGTTTCGATTTCAAAAAGTCATAAAGGAAAATCTTCTAATATGAAACCACAAGGCATAGAGTGTTGAAATTTGCATGGAGCATAGCCCTGAGGACCTCTGCCAAGGTTTTTCAGACCTGGCCATGGTGTATTTATTTTTTTGCTTTAACCATGGGTCAGATATACACAGGTGAGCAATTTAAGGCCATCATGGCCCTCTTGTTAATATTTATCTTGACAGAAAACACTATTTTTATGCTCATTGTATGAAAATACATTCTCTTTTCCAGTTTGTTGTTCGGCAATGCCTACAGCCATTTTGTTCTTAAAGGCAGTGAATTTATAACCAAGGCAGAACGTAATAAATTGTTTATCGGGTTGAGTGGTGCGGCTTTACTTGGTTCTATTTTCCTGTTGTTTCTGAGAAAGAAACGAAGCACTGACTCAGATAATCTGGTTAACCTCAACTCTAGGTATTGATAAATGTATTCCACTTGATTTTTAATTTAGATCAATTTAAACATATTTCGCTTGATTAGAAAAGCTCATCTTGATTTATGGCAAGACACCACTCAGATTAGAGTGAGCAAAAGACTATTACTTTGTTAGTATTCACTCACAGCTGGACAGATGGAAGAATGAATGCAGTGTTTACAGTTTTGATTTAGATTCTATTAACTTTTCAAAGAAAATTGAAAATGTTTGGGATTTAACATTTGTGATAGCATTTAGTTGAGCTGAAGGAAAAAATTTGATAAAAATATTAGTGATATATGATATTAACACTGATAATTAAATATTTAACGACTTATTTTTCAGTGGCCAACCGTTGGTGGATACACCTTTAACTGCACTGAGTAAGTTAGACAAAAAACACAACAACAACAACAAAAGTAATATGACATAAACAAAATGATTCTTGGTGTCTAGTAACCTAAACAGTTTTCCAAAAACAGCTTCTCACTACATTTTAGCATGCACAGTTTAGTCAGACTAAGAGTTGAATAATTTCATCAGTGAAATGGTTTTCCCAAGTGACAGGTGAAACATTATCAAACAAATCACAATGCAACAAACTTAAAGTTTATGTCTGCCTTGAAGGAAAGACATGATACACAGAAAAATGAGCTTTTACTAAAAGATTTCGAGGTCTGTCACCAAGAATCACATTCAACTGTATTGAAGCTTTTGAACATAATCAGGATGTAAAAAGAAGTTAAAAGAAGAAGTAAAATCCTGCTGCTGATTTTGTTTTCCACAGATTCTTTTTCAGTACAGCCTCGAGGTGCTTGACTGATGTTAATGATGAAAATCCATGCATCACTATGTTACATAGGGCATTTACAAAATCTAAAATGATAATTTGCTCTTATATGTTTTTAAGAAAACTATTTTGTCATGTAGCTTGTTTCAGTTAATTCGTACAATATCCAAATGTCAGTTAATTCAGTAAGATTTGATATTGCTGTTTGTTCTAATTTCAGAGAGGTCTCTTCATTTGATGAAAACTAAGGAGATGTTGTTACTGAGTATAGCTATAGCTTACACGGGTATGTAGCTAATTACTTTGTAGTTACCTATTGGTAATTTTTATGTTCTTGAAGATTTTAAGAGAAAGAATATTTTTGAATGACTTGTTTATCTCTAAGCAAACAAATATATGAAAAATGAAAGACTGTTGTTAATGGTCTGAAGGGTAAAATGCCAGTCCTAAATAAACTAAACATATGTATGCAGTCAGATCATCCCATCTGTGATTTTTAAACACAGATTTGACTGTTTTAAGAATTTTGCTCTAGACACAGTGGAAGAAGAGTGCAATATTTTCAAAGTGAACATTATTTGGGAATCTAGGATATAAGAAATTCCATTTAGATAGAAAATGTCCATCTCACTTAAAAGGTGCTCAACATAGGTTTTGTACAAAAAGTGTATATATTATATATATATGGTATAATTTTATTACATTAAATTTGAATGCAGGTTTTTTAAATCTGTCTAAGTTTCTGCTTTCTTAAACAGCTCACTCTTTTTCTATGCCAGAGAATGAATTTTAAAGTTAACAGTTACTGTGTTTCTTTGAAAGGAAGTGCTTTAAAAGAAACAGAGGAAAAACCAGTTACACTAAAGATTCAATTAGAAAAATAACCTGTTCTGTAGCTAATATGTTTAATATGATATATTAAGGTTAATTCGCAGAAAAAGTAACTACCGGTACATCATTTTACATACTCATGTGATGAAGTTGTTATCGATTGTTTATATTTTTTCCAGGTATAGAGTTGACGTTTTTCAGTGGCGTGTATAGCACATGTCTCTCCAACACAAAATACTTTGGTAGTGAATCCAAAGGTCTTATTGGTATTTCAGGAATGTTCATTGGTGCTGGAGAAATTATTGGTTTGTAGTATTTATTGATAAGTAAAAAAAACATTTTCATTTAATGATTTAGTTTGTAGTTTGTCCTCTGAATGTTTTTCTCTTACTATATCAGTATGATTATTACAGATATAGGTCTGTCTTAATATTTGCCAAAAAAAAAAAAATAACTCTTCAAGTTCACTTGTTGTGATCTGTCTGTCCATCGTATATATCTACTTTCTTATTTTTTCTATGGAAATAATAATAATAATGATTGTTAACGTGTTAAGGAAGAAAAATTTGTATGTTTTAGATTTTCAAACTATTATATACTTACAGGCGGTACATTTTTTGGACTGATGGGAAAGTCAACAAACAGACGAGGACGTGATATCATTGTTATGTTTGGCTATGTGGTACACATGGCATGTTTCTACCTCATCTTCATAAACTTGCCAAGTAAATCACCCATAGACCCAACAGATGAGGACACATACATAACCACAAAGTAATTCTTATTTTCAAATATGATACCTTTGTAGTCAGTCTGTAGTCAGTCTGTTTGCAATAGGACATAGTTGATCTGTATGCTGTTGAAAATCCGTCTGAATTAATCCTTATCATGCAATTTTTCACCTTAGAGCAGTCTCACTATGAATCACACTGTTCATTTTCATTCAGTAAACTTTTAAGTAATACTTGTATAAATGATAAATTTGATTTTACAAACAAACCAGGTAATGGACAAGCACGTTCTAGAAAATCAGCAAGGTTAATGTTTAACATTTGTTACACCTTTAAAGGACTGTAACACATTTATTTTAAAGAAATCCTTTATAGTCTAAACACTTTTAGATAATCCAAATAAATTATTTTTTATCCTTCTGTCTGAGTTGTGGAGAAGTTCAATTGCTATTTTAGCAAGTTTTTAACCTGACTCATTGTAAACTCTTATCTTAAATTCTTATCTAATTGCTCAGAAACTGTTAAGAATATACAGTTTTATGTTAGTAAAATTTCTTCTCTAAGGCTTTTGATATTTGAGTTGCAAGTACATGTACAAAATTTTTTCAAATAAATGAAACTAAAGGGTTTTCTGAGTCACAAATGAACTATATTTTCAGCAAGTATATAGCTATTCTGTGCAGCTTCTTACTGGGTCTGGGTGACAGCAGCTTCAACACACAGATTTATTCCTTGTTAGGCTACATGTTCCCTGAGGATAGCTCTCCTGCCTTTGCCATCTTCAAATTTATACAGGTGAGTACAGTACATTGAACAGTACATCGAAGCAAGTAGAAAAATAACACTTGTTATAAGAGAGGTCTTCTGAAATATTGATTCTGCTTGCTGTGTTATTTTGTGGAATTGTTCAATGTTTACATAAAAACTACTTTGTATTGATAGAATGATTTAAAAAGCATGTCACAGGTTAGAATCTTACTCATATATTTGCTGACATTAATGCAGTCATTGCTTTATACGGTATTCATTTCAAAGTATGCAGAATGTCTGGCAAATGAACAGAGAGTGTGCCTGAAGTTAGGGCTTAAATGAGGTAGGCCATTCCTTGGGTTGAAAGCGAAAGGTGTTCATCAATAGAAGGATAAAATTTATGGAAGGGTAAATTCTCTTATGATGTGTTGGTAGCTGGGTGGTGAAAATATTATTTTCTTTTAACGGTATTGAAAGATGCTGCTCACATTGATTGGCCTGTCATGTCTGTGACAAAGGAAACTGTTGATAAAATCTTTGAAATCCTGAAAACTGATGCTTGATTTACAGTAAGAGAATAAGTTCAGTGGACAAACTTCTCATTAGCATGAGTTCATTTGATTTTGAAAAAGCAGTTAAAAACTTAAAATGCAAGATGGATACTGCATTTATTGACACAGATCCAAAATGAGTTACTGTTGTCAAACAACTTTCACAACAATTGTATTGAAACAATTGAATAAATTTCACAAAAAGTGCCACCTTTTAACATGTCGGAAGTATGTTCATCTTTTGTGTGACAGTGTGCCCAACCACAAAGCACATTTTTTAACAGACTTAAGGAGGCAGAGAAAATTATTGTTGTTCAACCCACCCCTTACTTGTTCGATCTTGTAATGCTTAGAGACTTTGACTTACTTAAACATGGTCAAAGTGGTCCTAGTTATATTCTTGCAAACAAAGTTTGAGAGGGTGTACTGGAATCACCATGTTGGTTGGTGTGTCTGTCAGGCAGTTGGTCAATAAAAAGTGTCATGTTGTCAAAGTACTCATCAACACTTATTGGTGATATGTTTTTATTTTTATTTCACTGCTTTGAAAACTGGAAAGAGTAGTTTCTGACACAGTGCACATATAAATTAAATTTTTTCTTCACCCTAAGAACATTCTATCTTTGAACAGGTTTAATTGTCACATTCTTTGACTGTTCTATATTAAATTGTAGCACCTATTAACTAAATTAATTAGGAATGTGATTGTTGAAATTTACCTTAGCCTTTAAAGAAAATCTTTGGCAACAAAATTGAACACCTGTCATTAGTAACAGTATGCAAGAGTTTTGAAACTGAAATTTATTTATTTGAGTGTGTTTGCAGATTCTTAAAGATAAAAGAATACTTTAATTGGTACTTCACACAAACCATTCTTAGATAATTTTCCAACCCACATAACTGTAATACTGTGTTTGATTGTAATAAGCCCTAATTATAGTACACATGAGCTTAACCCTTAACCTGCTGGAACCAAAAGTGATTAGCCTTTGCCACCAGAATAGAGCCAGGCCAGCCTGCACATCCGTGCAGTCTGACCAGGCTCTATACTGTTGGTAGCTCAATTTTTTTGTATTTTGATATAGAAATACCTTTGAATGGACTGTTCCAAATTCAAAGCTGGGCTAATCCATTACAAAAATTCAGCAGGTTAAGGGTTAATTGTTCTATATTTTAATCTATTCCAGTCAATAGCAGCAGCTGTAGCCTTTTTCTACAGTGACTATTTGATTCTCAGATGGCAGCTTCTCATCATGGTGATATTTGGTTCCTTTGGCTCACTAGCTTTCTCAGTTATAGAATGGGAGAGTACGAAACTTAAACGGGAGGGGTACCAGAGTATTTGACAATTACCGGTAGGTTTAACTTTCTTTATTTTTTTTTTAATAAGTTGTAAAAAAGTGGTGATGTGTAACATAAAACTAGTAAATACAGTAGTGATGCAATGTGATGAAGGTCTCCTCTGTAGAAAAATACATTTAAATGTACTAAGTATAGTTTTTATCATTTAAAGAGTGCGTATGTATATGTATTTTTATTCCATATAAAGTAAGGAGATTAAGACAAATTGATTTGGTGAGAATTTTATTTATTGAATCTATCAATATGCAAATTATATAGAAGTGTCTTCTGTAAGGCATGAAAGTATTGCTGTGTTTCTTTTTATGCTTTTGAAATTCAAAGTTGTATTATTTTATGAACTTTTAGCCTGACAATCTAGTAAATATTTTCTTCATTAAACTTTATGCATTTCAACCCCATTTTTTCCCGCTCACAGTACTTGTGTAATATTTGTCTTCTTTCTGCCATACAGTAACATTACACATGCACATTGTACTGTCATATGCCTAAAAATGTCAAGATGTTGCATAACCCATGTTAGATGTGTAGACATTCTTCCTTTGCATATGTATATAACTAAAACAGCTGTCTTCCTCACACCTGTTGCACACCTTTCATAACATCTTCATTGCATCAGCCCATTTAATTTCATTCTATACTGTATAGGAGAATTTAGAATTTCAGTATGGAAAACTGTAATTAGAGCTGAGAGAGAAGTAATGAGTGTGAAACTGATAACATTTTTGGAGGTATAT
Source organism: Cyclina sinensis (assembly GCA_012932295.1). Taxonomy (NCBI): domain Eukaryota; kingdom Metazoa; phylum Mollusca; class Bivalvia; order Venerida; family Veneridae; genus Cyclina; species Cyclina sinensis. Next base: position 18,045,421 of record JAAONU010000001.1, on the reverse strand, counting down.
AATATAACAAACAAAGAATGAAGTTGAGGCTGATGTATAGTTTTGCAGACCTTGGAGGGTGATATCAACCTTCAACTTTGTCCTCAGACATATTGCTTTTCCTAGGTTCACAACAGTATACATCAACTTCAGCTTCAGTCTTTATTTGTATATTAACTGATGTATTCAACTATTCATACATGTATATTCAGTATTTATTATACTGGATATCACATATTTTAGGCAAGTTTTTGTCTGTCTCATATAGCAAAAAGATGGTGTTAAAGAAGAAAAAGTAATGATTCAGATGAAAAATTCCTTAATTCAGATTTGAAATAAATAAAATGATTACAAATGTAATTTATATAAGTTTCACTTTTATATTGCCATACTGCTATTAATACTTTTATTTGTTTTATCTTTCAGAGGACTGTTGCGGAAAATAACTCTGGCGATGATTCCGACGACGATCGTACAGAGTTATTATCTGCAGCAGATCCGCGACCAGATTTTGACTGATTTTCCAATCAACCATGCCATTTTCAGAAGACTGTGATAGTGTTCTAAGGATAGTAACATATTTACATATTCTGTGTTATGAATGTCACAAGACCTTCAAGAAATTATGCAGCTGTGTGTTCTGCTTACTAATGCAATTTTACATGTCAAAGTCATACACATATATCATGTTATATTTTTATGCTGCCAGAGGGAGAGCTTATTGTTTTTGGTCTGTCTGTTTGTTTGTCATAAAACTTTTAACATTTTTGAGGCCCCGCTGGGGGCATGGTGTTCATTGGAACAAAGAGCTTGTTTTTACAAGTTGATAAAGTCAATGTGCAATTTTACTGTTGAGAGTCTAGTGCAAAATTATAGTAACTACATATTTAAATATTCCTACAAGTTTCGCATCTTACTTTCAGTATTAGCATTCTAAAAAGCACTTGCCAAATAAGCTTCCATAATCATATTGCTTCACATATAAAAACATATGTGAAAGACTGTAAATTAAAAATGAATCTGCTGGAGTGTGACTTGAAACTTTAAAAAAAGCCTGCAGAAATTTGCAATAGTTGATTTAAAAACTTAGACCAAAGGTGGAAAAGAAAAGTGAAAAATAATTACCTGACATGATGTTCATATACTGTGACCAACACATGTGAACAATATAGTTTATTCAAGCATGCATGAGGTTATACATGGTTATTACAGAAATAAAACTACACAAATACAACAAAACTTTGTTAACTTGAACAGCAATAACTTTAGACCTTGGGGGAACCTGAAATTACTCTTAAATCCTGGTAACTTTCTCTTTGTGTTTAACTATGCATTATCGTGGATAACTTGAGCATCTGTAACCCAATGGCTCGTGGACCACCTGTGGTCACGACAGATATTTTCCTTTCCAATTTGTGGAAACTCAGTCATGAAAAATATTTCTTACCTTTGCTTTATATTTTATTTTATTTTACACGTTGTGTTGATCACTTTTGTTGTTATTTGAATGGCTAATTGTTATTGATTTTCAGCAGGACAAAGTGAGCTTAATTAAAGCTCAAAAGGTGATGAATCATCAATGGGTCCAGTTAAAGTGTTGGAAATATTATTTTCACAGTTTAGTGAAGGCATTGATTGAAAAATAAAGATCAGACAAATGAAGTTGAAAAAAAAAAATTTTTGAATTTTAAATCAGTTGAAAAACGTTTTAGTCTTTTTTTTTCTTAAACAGTTTCATTTTAAAAAAAGGAAAAGAAATAATATGATTTATGATGACTTATTTTACTGAGTTTGATTTATAGATGATTTCTTGGTGTAGCATTTATTTGTTTTGATTAATTATATAAAGGAAAAGTTTAAGTTTTTCTACGTGTATTGTATTTAAAAATGACATATAGAATCATGCATTATTGAGTATTTTTCTTATACACCTTCAAAACAACATGTATTTTAACATTTCACCCAGAAACAGAAAAGGATGTTTGTCAAGCATGTGGATTATGAACATTTTTTAAGATTTCATGAGTTAAACATGAGATATTTAAAACTAGAGCATTTGGATGGCTCAGACACTTTTCTCATCCCCTACCACATTCCGGTTATTGAAATTCACTGTACTTGTAGTTTCTTTTTTGCCCTATTTTAATGCTAGAATAATTTTATTATTTTGGGACTGGTTATCTTTTATACATGTAGCTTGTTACTGTATTCTGCATTTATAGTAACATGTTTTGCATATTTAAAATGTGGTTCAGTTAATTTGTTAGCTTCCTTTAATATGCCTTTTGTTTTGATGTCTTTTAATCTTTTAGAATACATTTTAATGTGTCAGTACTACGTGTTACTTGAAGATGTTAAATGAAAATTGAATTATCGCAGTCACGATCATTCCTGGTCATTTCTTTGAGGAAAATTATAGGAGACAGTGTGGTGTCTGGTCAGTATATGTATGGTCAGTATACATGTTATTAGTAATGACATTTGTGACTATTACTGACTGGTCTCAATACTTTAATGAGTGCAATTTGTACTGACAATACTCGGGTAGAAGAAACAAATTTCTTATTGTGTAAAGTATTTACATATGTAACATGACAAGTATATGCTTGGTTTAATTGGTTTGTATGAGATTTTGTGAAGTAAATCACAGTGTATAGGTATGAATTTTTATGAGGAGCTGTATAATATGTTTTTTTTATTTCTAAAAACCAAAAATAACTGTATTTACTTGTGTGGTTGTATTAATTTTGGTGATATAGAACAAATTATAAAGGCATTCACTTTTTGGTATGTTTGTGCAAGAACTAGAGCGCTTTTGTCAATGACCGTGATTTTATAGTATGTAAAGGGAAGATGACTGTGGTGTATAAGTGTAAGGGCCATAGACATTGTGATATTTTATTGTAAAAACATTACCAGTTTGTGTGATGACATAAACCTTGTTATAGATATTGACTCCCTCGTGTTTAGCATATCTATATATAGGGGAAGATATATGGCATATAATTTACATATTCATATGCCACTGACAACATTGGTTTAGGTGAAAGCATTATATGTACATGTACAGTTATATTACTTTTGTTATGTAAGATTTTAATATCATAGAGTAGCATGTCAAATTTCTATTATTGAATCGTTTGTTACTGTATATATATAAGGGATGCAGTATGAGAGATGATGTAAATATTCATAAACATGCCATTGACAGTTTGGTTTAGGTATAGCATTATATTTATATTATTACTTTTATAACTACAGTCTATGATTTTAATTCAACAAAGTAGCATGCCAAATTTTAATAACTGAATCCTTTCTTAATTACAGAGAAATTTGATTGTTCATGTTTTTAAATGTCTTAGTAAAAATGAGTTTTAAGAAAAACATTTTATGATGCAGTGTTCCAAAACATTTTACCAGATTATTTGTTTGCTGATATATGTTGTATATTCGAGAAAGTATTTTGTTAACTATTTTGTTTTGTGTATATCTATAAAATTATAACTCCTAGAGTTTTATCACTTTATTGAAGTCCATAAGGACATGATAGTAGCTGTGTACAGCAGGTTATTAGCTGTCTTTGAGGTGACAGGTTGGGAAGTGTCCCTCTGTTGCTCCATTCTTCCATCTCTCCTATAAGGACATGATAGTAGCTGTGTACAGCAGGTTATTAGCTGTCTTTGAGGTGACAGGTTGGGAAGTGTTCCTCTGTTGCTTCATTCTTCCATCTCTCCTATAAGGACATGATAGTAGCTGTGTACAGCAGGTTATTAGCTGTCTTTGAGGTGACAGGTTGGGAAGTGTTCCTCTGTTGCTTCATTCTTCCATCTCTCCTATAAGGACATGATAGTAGCTGTGTACAGCAGGTTATTAGCTGTCTTTGAGGTGACAGGTTGGGAAGTGTTCCTCTGTTGCTTCATTCTTCCATCTCTCCTATAAGGACATGATAGTAGCTGTGTACAGCAGGTTATTAGCTGTCGTTGAGGTGACAGGTTGGGAAGTGTTCCTCTGTTGCTTCATTCTTCCATCTCTCCTATAAGGACATGATAGTAGCTGTGTACAGCAGGTTATTAGCTGTCGTTGAGGTGACAGGTTGGGAAGTGTTCCTCTGTTGCTTCATTCTTCCATCTCTCCTATAGAAAATTGCCTAACTGTTATACTGTATGTTCGTGGCTGCTATTTGACTCAGTGGTTACAAAATATGTTTACCCTAAAGTAGTCCAAACATCCAGTTTCATCAAGAAAAGTACATAATAGCATGTCCTTAACTGACCTTGGCTGTATTTGTAATATTCCTAGTCACCTGAAGACTTTATACCACTGCAATTGTTAGATCCAGACTACAATTTTTATGCTCCCCGAAGGGCGAGCATATAGTTGCCACTTTGTCCATCCGTCCCGTTCGTTCGTCCGTTCATCAGTCAGTCATAATTTTGTCCGGAGCATAACACAAAAACTATGAGAGATATTATGACCAAACTTCATAAGTAGTTAGATCTCATTAAGAAGCAGTGCAGTGCACAAGAACCATAACTCTTGGTTTATTTATTTTTGAGTTATTGCCCTTTGAAATTTCTTATACTTATTTTTTGTCTGGGGCATATCTCACAAAGTATAAGAGTTATCAACTTGAAACTTTATAAGTAGATACATTGTAGATCTCATTGATGAGCAGTGCAGTGCATAAGAACCATTACTCTTGCTTTATTAATTTTTGAGTTACTGCCTTTTGAAATTTCTCATACTTATTTTTTGTCCAGGGCATATCTCACAAAGTATAATAGATATTAACATGAAACTTTATTGGTAGATATATCTCTATGAGGAGAAGTGCAGCGTGCAAGAACCGTAACTATTTTGCATAATTTAGGAGTTATTGCCCTTTGTTATTTTTCATACTTTAAAAAAATACATATTAAACAATAGCCCTTTTGGAATTGGCATTTATTCGGGGAGCATCCATCGGTTCTACCGATTTCTTGTAACAAAAGCTTTACCTCCAACAAAAACTTCCTCTCTATATGTTCTTCTGGTCTAGAATTAATCAGAAATAAAACATTCAAGAAAATACCCAAACTATCCTGTAATAAACAAGTTGTTAAAATAAGATCTGTTATCTTCAAGTGATAATAAAACATGTAGTTAAGTCAATAGTTCAATAAAAAAATGAGTCAAAAAATGTTCTTAATATTAATAATAATGAAATGGTCTTAAAAAGTGAAACCTTAGTTGCTCAAAATTGTGGACTGGTTCTTTTAAATTGCCATTTTTCATGCAATTTGAAAAAGGTGATCAAAGATTTTCCAGTCTAAAAACACCAAAGGGTAAATGCAACAGAGTACATGCATCATAACACTTCCCCTTTCAAAGAAACTATTTATGCAATATAAGAATTTTTATAGATAACATTTACTGAAAGAAGACTTTAAACAAGAAATATCACTGTAAGATGACAATGCCCCCTAAGTGGTGCTTTGACTTGGAGCTGAGGACCAGCCATTCAAGGGTCAAGGTCAAATAAATATAGGTGGGAAGGTCTTGTCCAAAGGGGTGTTGTGTCCAAGTATGAAGTAAATCAACTTTCAAATAAGGAGGTTACGGCCAATGTTAAAGTTTTTGGACAATTTGATCTTCAAGGTGAAGGTCATTCAGGTGTCAAGGTCAAATAAATATAGGTTAGTGGGAAGGTCTTGTCAAAAGGGGTGTTGTTTCCAAGTATGAAGTAAATCCACTTACTAATAAGGAAGTTATGGCCAATGTTAAAGTTTTCAGACAGACTGATGGACAGACAGTTCAAAAACTATATGCCTTGGTGGCATAAAAAATTAACATTAATCTTACAAAAGCAAACGCAAATTAATACTAGTTGAATAGGCCTAAGATGGTGTTTTCAGATGTAATGCTACCAGGTCCTGTAAATCTGTTATATTTACTGAATACTGATTTCTTTTATTTCATGTGAAGTTCAAACTGTGAATTTAACTTTCAGATGGCATACTTGATAAACATGTCAGCTGCACTCTGCACATTGTCCCAAGCAGTGTTTTCACTCTTCACACCAAATCAAGGTGGTGATCATTTGTGCCAGATTATTTTAAAGTCTTCCTAGAAGTTGAAAAGCAGACATGACCATGGATGTTCAAATCTTTGATCTCTAATTGGGACCATGACTTTAGAAGGAGCTACTTTGATGTTGCAATCTCATAGTGGTGATCATTTGTGCCATGTTATTTTCAATACTTCCAAGTAGTTTAATCATGGTGGTGATCATTTGTGCCCAGTAATTTTAAAACATTCCCAATAGTCAATAAGTTATGGAGAAGAAACAAAATGTGGACTTTTGTTATATTTGACCTCTGTGTGACCTTGACCTTGGTGTAGTGACCTGGTTGTTGCTTTGTGCACATAATGGTGATCATTCATGCCAAGTTATTTTAAAAACTTTCAAGCAGTTTAATAGTAACAGAGCCAACACGAAATTGGACTTTTTATATATGACCTTTAAGTGTGACCTTGACCTTTGAGAAGCGACTTGGTTTTTGCGCTCTGCACATCATCTCATAATGGTGATCATTTGTGCCAAGTTAAATTAAAAACTTTCAAGCAGTTTAATATTATCAGAGCCAACACGAAATGTGGATTTTTTAATATATGACCTTTAAGTGTGACCTTGACCTTGGTGTAGTAACCTGGTTGTTGCTTTGTGCACATAATGGTGATCATTCATGCCAAGTTATTTTAAAAACTTTCAAGCAGTTTAATAGTAACGGAGTCAACACGAAATTGGGACTTTTTATATCTGACCTTTAAGTGTGACCTTGACCTTTGAGATAGCGACTTGGTTTTTGCGCTCTGCACATCGTCTCATAATGCTGATCATTCCTGACAAGTTAAATTAAAAATTTTCAAGCAGATTAATAGTAACAGAGCGGACACAAAATGTGGAATTTTTAATATATGACCTTTAAGTGTGACATTGACCTTGGGGATAGCGACTTGGTTGTTGCGCTCTGAACATCGTCATGTAATGGTGATTATTCATTCCAAGTAATTTAAAAAACTTTCAAGCAGTTTAATAGTAATGGAGTAGACATGAAATGGGGACTTTTTATATATGACCTTTTACGTGTGACCTTGACATTGGGGGTAGCGACCTGGTTGTAGCGCTCGTCTCATAATGGTGATCATTTGTGCCAAGTTATTTTAAAAACTTTCCACGAGTTTAAAAGTCATGGGGCTGACACGAAAATGTTATGGACTGGCATACGGAGGACATTCCTATAATCCCCTCCCCGCTACGCAGCTGGGGATTAATAAATACCCAGGGGCTAAGTTAATGGCAAAATATATCACAATCTCAGTACGTTGTTGTTTTACAATATTTATGCTAAAAAGAACGAGTATCTCGCAATATATCAATTAGGGTAGGTGCTGAAGAATCACCAGTCTCAAAACAATCCGAGAGGAACTGATCATAAATCTCACTATCAGACTTGGGCTATATGACCTAAAGAAAAATCTATTAATTGATTAATATATGGCTATGCGGTCTCGATTTCAAAGTAGTCAGGCTTAAAGGTTTTGTTTTATGAAAATACTGCCTTTTTCAATTCAAGCAGTTGGAAACAACTAGTCCAATTAATTATACGCGAGTCGAGATGTCTCCTCCGCGAGATTCTGACCCAAAACAAAAATACCTTAGAATCATTCGGAATACCTCGGGCGACTTCAATAAATCACCTCGGAAATAATGTGATAGGCGCCATATTGGACTATTTTATAATACAGTGGTGTTTGCTAAATTGAAAACATTTCTTAAAGCCTCTACCTGTTTATACTTTAAATTAACATTTATTTTTCACTTTTTCTAATGCATAAGACAAACACTGCTTGAGCTCTGCCATGTGTGTTTATATTTTTATTAAAGCCGGGGCGAATTACCATTTGGTGTATTCATACACTTACATACGAGGTCTTTATACGAAGTTGTCGGAAAAGGCCGAGTTGATACGCCTCAGAATATGCTCAAGATGTCACTTGACTTATTCTGAATAAGAAACATGATCGGTTTTCTTAAAATAATAGCAGTCAGGATGAAGTCAGGTATTTTGTCCCCTTGAACCGGATGATGGCTGTGGTTTTGAAAAATTTTACCAGCTTGTCAGTATAATTACTAGAGGTACTTCAGTTATGAAAAGAATAGGAAGTGCAATATCCTTTTAGTAAACGTAATCTTGTCAGTCAGTGGATGATCATTAGCCAGACGAGTAACTTCATCCAACCTTACGAATCCTTTTCCACCATTGAAACACTACGCCTCAAAAGCTTTATTTTGATAAATTGTTTTAGACGTACACATTCTGACAAATAACTCTTCTTTTGCTTTAGCAATTCCAATCTGGTTTTGACGAGCACCGCTTCTACAATTAGAATTTTCTGTCTTTAAGCCTTCAGGACAAGTTCATAACCTCTAAAAATGAGTTACTAGTATTTTATAAGGTCATGATTGGAGCACTTAATTACATGTAAATATCATGGGCTTTACCAGTAAAACACTTGTACTATTTTGCCCGTTTCAGTAGTCCAACTAATTGTACGCAAGTCGAGATATTGTACATTTTTTTTGTATGGGTCAATATCTCGCCTGTAGCGAGATTCTGACACAAAACAAAAATATCTCAGAATATGCTGAAGACGTCACTTGAATTGTTTTGACTAGCCATTTCAGCAGCTTTATATTTAACAAGTTTTTTAGACAAGGAGTAGCACATCCAATATGTTTTGTAAAATCAAACAGGGGATCGATATTTGTATCAGGTTTTAACATATGCACTTGTACTTATGTCATAAGAAAAAGTTCTACAACTTAAAACTGAAAACACAGGAATTGCACCACTCAACACTGATGGTCACACTTACAGTGACCCAGTGTCGAAGGTGAACATATTAAACAAACAGTTTGAATCAATCTTCTCAAGGTTTTTGCCACTCAGTCTTACACAAATAGCTAAAAGCCCAATGTCATCACCTGATCACCCACCCATGGCTCCCATATCCATCTCAGTTCAAGGAGTTGATAAGTTATTGACAGGACTAAACCCCAATAAAGCCCAAGGTCCAGATGAGATATCACCCAGGTTACTCAAAGAGCTACACACAGAGATAGCACCAATCCTCAAAATCATATTCCAAAGATCACTTGACACAGGCATTGTTCCTAAGGATTGGAAACATACCATCATCACACAAAACGGGTCAAAATCACAACCAAGCAACTACAGACCAATATCACTCACATGTATAGCATCAAAACTAATGGAACACACCATTGTTTCAAACATGGTGGATTACTTTGACAAACACAACATACTTTGTCCCCAGCAACGTGGATTCAGGTTCAAACATAGCTGTGAGACACAGCTCATCGGCTTCACACAAGAAATAGCTGACAACCTAGATCAAGGTCAACAAACTGATGTCATTGTCATTGACTTCAGTAAAGCTTTCGACAAAGTAGACCACCACAAACTCATACACAAGCTGAAACACATGGGAGCTAGTTCATCCACAAATCTGTTAATGGATAGAAAACTTTCTCAAAATAGATCACAATAAATATTAGTGGAAAACAAGGTCTCTGGCAGGCTCCCTGTGCTTTCTGGTGCCCCACAGGGATCGCTCTTAGGTCCGTGCCTCTTTCTTGCAAACATCAATGACCTACCAGGAAGTGTCAGGAGCCAGGTGCGTCTATTTGCGGACGACACCATAGTTTAACAATTAAATCACAAGCAACTGCACAAACCTTACTCACTCATTTGCACAACCTTGAAATATGGGAAAAAGAATGGTCAATGGAATTCAACCCTGACAAGTGTGAAGTACTCAGAATACACAGGAAAAAGAAACCGGTCATCTTTCCCTACACCCTACATAGCACTATACTGAAAACCACAGAAAATGCAAAATACTTAGGAGTTTTTATAAGTAGTAACATGAACTGGTCCTCCCACATAAACAACATCACAAACAAAGCAAAAAACAGCTTAAGGTTATGGCACACCAATTGTCCAATTATTACGTGAACCTATGTTTACGCTCGTAAAACTAGGATTTACGGTCGATAATCTAGGTTTTTCAAACGTAAAACCTGGTTTTTCTATTTTTAACCTCTATTTTCGAACGTAAACATAGGATAACGGCCGTAAACTGTAGTTTACGCTCGTAATCTTATGTTTACGTTCGATAAACTAGGTTTCTCAAATAATATAAGAATTTCGGGCGTTATCTTAAGATTACCACCCTAAACTTTGGTTTGCGACCGTGAACATAGATTTACGACTATAAACCTTTATTTACGTTCGTAAATTCATATTTTTTCTCAGTAACTTAGTTTATCAAACGTAAACCTAGGTTCACGTTCGTAAACTATGGTTCACGACCGTTATCCTACGTTTTTGCTCGAAAACACTGGTTAAATTCCGTAAAATATATTTCAAGGGAAGTCAACTGTCCAAAATAACGTGAACCTATGTTTACGCCCGTTAATCTAGGATTTACGATCGATAAAACAGGTTTTTCAATCTGACGGTAAAACCTGGTTTTTCGAATTTTATCCTGTATTTTCGAGCGTAAATATAGGATAATCGTCGTAAACCCTAGATAACGCTCTTGAACCTATATTTACGTTCGATAAACTAGATTTTTCGAAACCAGTCATTAACCTATGATCCCGATCGTAAACATGGGTTCACGGCCGTAAATGTAGGTTCACACTTGAAAAATAGGTTCTCTATCGTAAACACATGTTAACGCTCGAAATTCAAGTTTGATTTCATAATCCTAAATATCGAATGTAAACCATAGTTTACGATTGATAAACTAGGTTTTTCAATTAAACAACGGATTTCAACCGTTATCCTATGTTTACGGACACTATCTTATTGTTACGCTCGTGAACCCCGATTTACGCTCGTAAAGGATAGTTTACAAAAGTAACCTATATTTTCGACCGTAAACTTGTGTTTTCAAACGTGATCTATGGTTTAAGAGCGTAAACTATGGTTTACGACATTAACCCATGATTTCGCTCGAAAATATAAGTTAATATTCGAAAAACTAGGTTTTACGTTTGAAAAACCTGGTTTATCAACCGTAAATCCTAGTTTTTCGACCGTAAACGTAGGTTCAAGTAATAATTGGACAATTGGCGTGCCTTTCAGGGTTCATAAGACGAAATTTCAAAACACAAAACAAACAACTCAAAGAAGCAGCATACAAAACATATGTAAGACCACAGGTCAAATACTGCTCAACCATATGGCACCCATGGCATAAATATCTCACTCACAGAATACAAATGGTCCAGAGGTCAGCTGCAAGGTACGTTCATAATGATTACCACTGTACAAGCAGTGTAACAAAAATGATTAAGGAACTAAAATGGTCAGTATTGGAACAAAGGTGAAACCATGCCAGCTTAGTCATGCTACACAAAAAAAAAAACAACAAACAAGTCAATGTCAATCACAATCACCTTACAAACACAAGAAACAACAAATTCCTCATCAAAAACACAACATCACATGAACTCGTTCTTCCCAGGGACTATACGACTCTGGAACAACTTACCGACCGAGATTAAGGCTTCCCCAACTGTGCCAGCTTTTATCAGTGGACTGAACAAGTTTTATAGATTTTAAACATTCAAAATAAATGATTAAGTAAGATCTTTAGTAAAATTTTGTTTTCTTTATTATTATCTTTTATAATTTTAATGTTACTGACACGCGCCTGCCTAGTAAAGTCAGTATTGACTTTTGGCAGTAATAAGTTGAAGTTGAAATACTTTTGTATTATAGTTCTACTGACGAATAAAAAAGAAAAATCACATAAGATGCTATTAAGGCCCTGCTTGCATACTGGTGGCCGACCAGACAGTCTACAAACATTTCCGGTCCCAAGCCGAAGGCTGAAATCCATTTAATGTGTTTGCAGGATTAGAAGGTCACTATAAAGTTAGGAGGTGTACGATGGCTTTTATTGCATGCCTTTTCTTTATTTTCTTTTTGAATATAGAACTACAGACTCTTCACTTAAAAGTTGCTTGAAAAGTCATTGTGTTTATGGATTTTGTTATAAAGACTACACATAAACAATATTAAGCAGACGGTTATTCTCACGGTAAGCGACGTAAACGACACTTGATACGCTTATTTCTTTGACAGTGTTTGAAACGAATTAATTGTTATGAAATTATTGCTTCACTGGCTAGCAGAAATAGAGATGTAGAAAAAAGTGATGGGTCACAGACAACTAAATCTTAGGAGGTTTCTGTGCTAAATACCATTATACTAGCAGCTATTTTTGTTTGGTATGAACTCATAGAATACCGACGTGTAAATATGTATCCTATTTTCAATTCAGTTATTCGTGGTAATGGGTTGGCACAAATTTTACCTTAAAATGTCATCGGGTTGTAACCTGTCTGTCTGTGACCTCCAAAATATGTACCACGTACGTTGTCTACTTGTTTGTTCATTTTCATTCTGTTACTAAGTGGTCTTTGACTGGGCTTGGAACCAAAAAACTACCCAGTCGAGGCAACGGGATGGTTTGAACAAGATCTAGGAGTCTGTGGCCAAAGGCAGACTTTTGTGCACACATTAATTACTGGCCAAATAAAGCAGATAGGCTACTTCCAACTTCTGCCCGTGAACTGTGAAACAGTTTTTCACTACAGTAGAAGGATTACAAATTACTTGGCACAAATGTTCATGCAATTGAGGTATCAGGAAAAGACATACTGTTCTAAGCTCAAGGGTAATGCAAAACTTTATAGAATAATACTCATCTGTGTATTTGTCTGTGGTTTCACGTGTGTTATAAGTATACTATTGATGAATTGTTGCTGTAAAAGCATATTTTCGTTACATTATCTTATCAGCGGTAACCACAGTTCCTTAAAGGTTAATTAAACGCTCTGTAAATAAGAAAACTAGAAGACAAGATGTACATTTTTTTTCCATTTCTTGAAAACAATTCTACATGGGACCGGGCGGGATGAATTTAGTGGTTTACAGCCACGTTGTAGAAAAGTTAACAAACATAAATTATTACAACGCGACGAATATTAGTCAACACAACACGACACAACACAACCCGAACACGTCAAACGGGTGTCAGCGATGGATTTTAATGTCCTTACTTTCGTATTTATCTGTGCGTTTGTTTTTGTTGATTCGTTACCTTTGGCTTTGCAGGAAAATACTCTTAAACAAATCATATCTGATAACCGCTGTAATTTTCCACCAATTTATATTGGTGAGGACAGGTTTGAAGAGAAACTAGCACCATGCAATGAGCCAAGTAACCAAGTTCTGAAATCAATCTGCGACAAATTAAAGATAGAATCTGGTTGCTATCTAACAGACTTTAAATTACTGCCATCTACAAATGTGACTTTGGCTCTATACAAAGAGCATCAAGGCCAGTCTGATGCAGGAACTCCTGATGAAAAAAGTGAGCATACAAGGAGACTTTGTGAGTATATGGCCCAATTGCAGTGGACACAGGACAACTCTTGCCAGACCGTGTGTGGAAATGAAGCATTTTTTATCTGTGATCTGTATGTAGCAATGGATTTAGTTTTACGAAACTTGTTTTTACAAGGTAAAATATATTTTACAATACTTGTAAATAATAAGACTATATTCTATGAGTAATAAATTTTCAGTTGAAATCTACCTTTTTTAACAAGTTTCATAGTGATTGTCATATTCTCTTTTTCTGAAACCTGCAAGAACAAAAATAAGCTCTGTTTGATTTCCAGACTGACTATGTAGGTGTTAACTTACATGATGTTGGTCTAGAAGAATTACAGTCATTCTATCGACCAACCATTTCGTCTACCTGATTACATAAAATAACTGAAAAGTCATTTCATCACCCTGAATATTCAATACATGTAGGTGGAAAGTGTGAAATATTTTTGTATTGTCATTCACACCAAATTACTTCAGCATGTGTAACTATTTAACCTAATTAGACATAATATTGATTAATGATAGTTGTGTGTTCTGTTTAATGTACATGTACAGGCCTTTTTTCACCATTTTGGGAGTGCTACCAACACCAGTGGAATTGGGAAAAATGCACTGTAAAAAGTCCAAATTGGGAATTCTAGAGTAACAAACTAATTAATGGAAAACACTGCATAGTCTCATTTTATTGCCTCTGTATAATACTATTTTTTCTTTTATTTTTAAATTTACAGATCAGTTTGTCTGTCTTTTCTTTCTTAAAAAGTTCAACAATTTTCCTTTTCTGATTATCTGTCCCTCTCGTGTTATCCTCATTATTGATAGGAGTATCTTCACATTAGGTAATGTCAACCGAGTGACCTTCTGCATTTTCAGTACTGCATGGGGTAAATGACTCAGATCTATGTTTCTTTTGCTTCATCTTGAGTCGGCTTGAAAGATGATTCAACAGAATCAAGTTTGGCCTGTTTGAATAAAATATCAATTTTTTGCAACTCCCAGCTGCTCTTTCATTAATATTTTTTTAATAGTGTTTCGAATTATGTGACATTTCATTAGTTTACAAAGATCGTCAGAACCACTCATATTCGTTCAGATATTTCAGTTATTTTCGCTTTATTGTTATTGCAAGGTACTCAATAGTAGGATATGACATGATGCGTTTAAAATAATTTCACGGGATTCCCTGTTGAAAACAAAAATAGGTTTTCAAAGAAATTCAACATCAAGAGATTTATTAAACATCATTTAAATTATGCAGACTGACAACTGACTGGGAATTTTACGCTTTTCATTTTGGAAAAAAAACATACTTTTTTACGGATAGTAACTATATAAGGAAAAAAAGGCCTGATGTATAATGTTTTCCGATTACTTTGGACATTTTGCAAAATCATTCGAATAATTATATGTTTTTTTTCCTGAGGTGGCACATTTTGCTCTGTTTAGAAAAAAAAAGCTTATATGTAACAAAATCTTGAAAACATACGTGTTTTTTTACTGGTTTGATCGATTTCTTTTTGATATTTTGATATTTCAAAGGCATATCAACCTGCATTTATCAACTATAATTAGAGATAATTCATCTAATTATATGTGCTCAATATCGGTAAAGTTATCTGCTGCTTAGTTACATGCAAAATACACAAATAAAGTCAAAATCTAGTGCCCTAACCACTGTTCTGATGGGATGGTTGAAGTGATGTGCAGGGTGAAAACTAAAAGTATAATTGTTATTGTTAATAAATATGACTGTATAAATTTTGTGTGGCTGCCAGACTAATAAAATAGGTGTTTCATTTTCATTCCCTAGAAAGTAAAGTGCATGTTTTAGACATGTATTTGTATGAATAAATTTTAAAATCATATAGAATTCACAGTCTAAGTGAAGCTTGGACAGAAACATTTATTATTTGTAACAACTCAGTCAATATTTTGCAGAGGTACAGAATTACACCCATCTAGACAGTTTCATCCACCCAGGCAAGCTGAACTTCCTGTATCCATATCCACCACATGGATCTTTGCACAACCAGTTACTGTTAAGAAATTGTGAAAGCCCTTCACAAGATGATACCATAAGACTGCTGTGTACAGTTGTGGCGGAAGTTTCTATAAAGTTTGTTAAGGCAAGGCAGGAAGTGGAGCTTCATGAGGAGGAGTTTGTGAGAAATGTAACAGCTTTATGGGACCCTTGTACCGATATCTCAAAATTCTCCAGCTTAAGTACTTCAGGGCAGTTTACATTATTTCTAAACAACTGTGCACGCCTTTGCAAAGACCAGATAGGCATTTGTAAAACCATTTACCTTGGACTAGAGAAATACCTAATTGCCATTGGTAAGTGAGGATGGATAAAAAATGTAGGTTAACCGTTAAGAAGATTGTTTGATTAATAAAATGTTTTATGAAGAGTAAGATTAGCTAGGAAATACTGAAGGCCATTATATTTAGCACAAACATAAATTCATGGTTAGTACGTTTATACAATATTGATTGTAATCAACAAGGTTCTAGTTGGACACTTTGGTTTATATCAGTTACCTATATACAGTTTTGCAGTGTTTTGTAAATATTCGAGAAGAACAACAGCAGTAAGGAAAAGACTGGCAGTCTTTTATCCTTACCACTAAAATAACTTGAAAATAAAGGATGGCTGTCTGTTTTTGGGCCAATTAAAATCTCTGATTTTCCACAATATTTTAGAGTACATCATGTGCACATTATGTGACTGTGAAGATCAGTTTTTTGTGGTTATAGTTAACATTCAACTTCAAATTACATCTTTTATTCAATCAATCATTGCAGTGTTATTTGTTGTGCAACATTGTTTTCACCTTCTAATAAATTCCATTTTCAAAACTCTTGTTGCTATGGCAACAGAACGTAAGAACTTTTGCCCCACAGTCCCAAGGGTTCATTTAATCTTACATTAGACAAAATTATGAATTAAATGCAAAATACACATTCTGTTCTGAACCAGCACAGTTGACATTTTGTGTAAAAACATTGCCTTGTAGCCTTCTACCAAAGTAGCATAGTACATTGTCTGTCTGAGTTTATCTCCTGCTGGTACCAGTTTCCCGTAATACTTTACACCTCGAGAAGACTTAAGTTATTTAAGGTAAAAGAGATAATCACACTCAAGAGACACTTCTGGTTCATTTATATGCCCAGTGTATAGTGTTAATGCATGGGACCTTGGTTAAATATCTCATCTGAGTGACACTGAATAGTGTAAATGGAAGAGTGGAAGGCCTAAAGTCAAGTCCCACATTGTCCAGAGGTCAGTTGATTTTATATGGGCACGGAATAATGGGAAATTTTTCTGAAAATCTTAATACTTGAACATACATGTTCAAGACCTTGACTTCAGAAAGTTGACGTGGATCATTGTTAACTTTGACCGTGACTGTTGATACCACTGGGGCCTAAATTAGCTTATTTTTTAAGCTTACTTCATTTTAATGAATTTGTTAGACCTTCAGATTTGTTAATCATGTACTTTGAATAAGGAGTATTGACAAGATTTATAGTTGCAGACAGTGTTGAATATTTAGTTCTGTTGAGACATTGTAAAACATTCTGTAAGCATCTTATTTCTGTAATAAGATCGGATCTGCTTTTTGATTTGCTTAAGTTGGATTCAGTGTCATACAGACAGCTCTTGTTTTAAACAGATTTTCATAATATTCTACTTTTCATTAAGAGGAAATTTGCAATACAGATAAATCTTGATCATCGTTTATTTAAGACTTGTATAACTTCTTTCTGAATATAGTTTAATGCTTGTATGTCCTCTTGTCCTAAAAAGTTATGGTCTTTCACATGAAGTATTAAGATAATGAATGTACCAACCTTTCTCAAGCTATTGATCTGACTAAAGTAAAAGTGTAACCTATTTTATCCTTTTTTGACTATCTCATTAAAATTCATTATGATTTTTTTTTATCAAACAGGTGGACAAAATGCAGTCAAATCAAATACAGATCAGCAAGCAACTGCTCAAGGCTCTGGGAGTGGTATAGGTGAGCAGGCAAAGGCTCAAGACACTGGAAATGGTCAAGGAACTGTTACAGATCAGCAAACAAATGGTCAAGGCACTGGTACAAATCAGCAAGCAAATGGTCAAGGCACTGGTAAAGATCAGCAAACAAATGGTCAAGGCACTGGTACAAATCAGCAAGCAAATGGTCAAGGAACTGGTACAAATCAGCAAGCAAATGGTCAAGGAACTGGTAAAGATCAGCAAACAAATGGTCAAGGCACTGGTACAGATCAGCAAACAAATGGTCAAGGCACTGGTACAAATCAGCAAGCAAATGGTCAAGGAACTGGTAAAGATCAGCAAACAAATGGTCAAGGCACTGGTACAAATCAGCAAGCAAATGGTCAAGGCACTGGTACAAATCAGCAAGCAAATGGTCAAGGCACTGTTATAGATCTGCAAGCAAATGGTCAAGGAACTGGTACAGATCAGCAAGCAAATGGTCAAGGCACTGGTAAAGATCAGCAAGCAAATGGTCAAGGCACTGGTACAAATCAGCAAGCAAATGGTCAAGGCATTGGTACAGATCAGCAAGCAAATGGTCAAGGAACTGTTATAGATCAGCAAGCAAATGGTCTAGGAACTGTTACAGATCAGCAAGCAAATGCTCAAGGCACTATTATAGATCAGCAAGCAAATGCTCAAGGCACTGGTACAGGTCAGCAAGCAAATGCCCAAGGAACTGGTACAGGTCAGCAAGCAAATGGTCTAGGAACTGTTACAGATCAGCAAGCAAATGCTCAAGGCACTATTATAGATCAGCAAGCAAATGCTCAAGGCACTGGTACAGGTCAGCAAGCAAATGCCCAAGGAACTGGTACAGGTCAGCAAGCAAATGGTCAAGGCACTGGTACAAGTCAGCAAGCAAATGGTCAAGCAACTGTTATAGATCAGCAAGCAAATGCCCAAGGCACTGGTACAGATCAACAAGTAAATGGTCAAGGCACTGGTACAGATCAGCAGGCAAATGGTCAAGGCACTGGTACCAAACAGCAAGCAAATGGTCAAGGAGCTGTTATAGATCAGCAAGCAAATGGTCTAGGAACTGGTACAGGTCAGCAAGCAAATGGTCAAGGCACTGGTACAGATCAGCAAGCAAATGGTCAAGGCACTGGTACAGATCAGCAAGCAAATGCCCAAGGAACTGGTACAGGTCAGCAAGCAAATGGTCAAGGCACTGGTACAGATCAGCAAGCAAATGGTCAAGGCACTGGTACAGATCAGCAAGCAAATGGTCAAGGAACTGTTATAGATCAGCAAGCAAATGCCCAAGGAACTGGTACAGGTCAGCAAGCAAATGGTCAAGGCACTGGTACAGATCAGCAAGCAAATGGTCAAGGCACTGGTACAGATCAGCAAGCAAATGGTCAAGGAACTGTTATAGATCAGCAAGCAAATGGTCAAGGCACTGGAATTGGTAAAGATCAGCAGTCATCTGACCAAGGCACTAAAAATGTAGAAACTGATGCAACTACAGGTAAGTTGAAAATTATGTTGTAAAAGCAGTGGGATTTTGAAATTGCTTTAGTAACAGTTTCAAATGTTTCTCTCATCCAAGATTTTAAATGGGGAAACTTAATCTTTCAGTTTCATTTTGCATATGCAGAAGACAGATCAGTTAGCAGTTATCGGTGTATGCTTTTCCTAGAAGCTAATGTAAGTGTTGTTTTAAAGCATGAAGCAAAACCAGCACAAAACTGTCGTACATCTTCCCTATTCTGCCTGTAATTCTGAGTGTAACCTTTGACTTAAACATACCATTTTGTGACCCTCTTATTGTCCCTTTTTTGAAGGGACCAAAGGGAACAGGAAAATTATATGAATTTGTTCTATGCAGGAAGCCTTTCTTGATTGACAGGGCAAAAGACAGTCTATGTAAATTACTCTGTAAATGGTACCCGATTTAAAAATTATTGAAGTTTGCTTAAACAGTGTTTATTTAGAAAAAAAAAACAACAGCAAAACATTATGATTTGTTAAGAAAATACATATAAATAAAGTTTCTTTAATCTGAAATGGGTATAATTACAAAATGTATATATCCTGAAGTCTGAAAAGAAATTTTTTAGTATAACTTCATTTCATATTTCAATACTTTTTATTTAATCTTAATAAATTTTATTGACTATGAGGTAAGAATTTCTTCATTAAATGAGGAAAATAATTATTGATAATTTAGTCTTAAGCATTTATGACTATCCTTCGAAACAATTTTAAAGAAAATGAAATACTCTATATTTAAGGGTATGCCTCTTTAATTGCTTTAAATCTTTAACCAAATTTACTCTGTTTTTTAAGGTTGTATTTTAAGAGTAGTTTCAGACAATGCCCAAATTTTACATTGGTACATATAGGAACTAGACCATCTTCAATAAATGCCTCTGGACATTTAGCTGTAGGGTTTAAATTAAGTGTCTAAGTGTCCTTACGTTTGCCTGTTTTTGTGATAATTTTAATTGATTTGCTTTTAGGCATATAAATGTAACTTTGCCTAATATGAAAAGTTATTTTGTGCTATCTATCTTATGTAATTATAGATTGTTATTATCGTAAAATTATTTTAAAGGTTTCAGATAATTGGGTTAATTGATATGTTTATTGAGGTGGTGTTTTTTTCTTCAAGTGTTTCTTGCTTAAAGTTCCTTAAGTTTGAGTAATTTTTTTCATGCATACTGGATACTTGTACAAAGATATCACAGGTTTTTTTTTAAACTCAGGTACAAGTTTCCTTGCGTAGACCCCTAACATGTTAATTGAAAAATAATGAAATGTCTGTCTTACCTTTTGAAGATGTGTTAACTTTATATTTTTCTACTGCAGTGAAGGTGTCAAGTCACCAGTAGGCTTCAGCAATTACATGTTGTTAGATTTATATAATTATAAGATATAACTCAGGGCCTTAAGGTTTTTGGAGTTGGAAAATGTGCCTGAGAAAATCTCATTTAAAAAGCTGTTCAAAGGGAGGACAGTGCTTAACACATTTTGATGAGTAGATTATCAGAATTTTTGCCATTTAGTCGGAGGATGTCACTAATATATACAACTAAATATCTAGTTATAAGATATATTTTCATAGTACCTATAATATTTTTGCAGACTTTTGATTAGTTTATGTTCAGAATTACTGAGGATAAGTTTATGTTCAGAATAACTGAGGATAAGTTTATGTTCAGAATAACTGAGGATAAGTTAATGTTCAGAATTACCGAGGATAAGATTATGTTCAGAATTACTGAGGATAAGATTATGTTCAGAATTACTGATGATAAGATTATGTTCAGAATAACTGAGGATAAGATTATGTTCAGAATTACTGAGAATAAGATAATGTTCAGAATAACTGAGGATAAGTTTATGTTCAGAATAACTTAGGATAAGATTATGTTCAGAATTACTTAGGATAAGTTTATGTTCAGAATTACTGAGGATAAGATTATGTTCAGAATTAATGAGAATAAGATTATGTTCAGAATTACTGAGGATAAGATTATGTTCAGAATTACTGAGGATAAGATTATGTTCAGAATTACTGAGGATAAGATTATGTTCAGAATTACTACGGATAAGTTTATGTTCAGAATTACTGAGGATAAGATTATGTTCAGAATTACTGAGGATAAGATTATGTTCAGAATTACTGAGGATAACATTATGGTCAGAATTACTGAGAATAAGTTTATGTTCAGAATTATTGAGGATACACTCCTTGGTCTAACTTTTAATGTTATACTGTTTATTTGAGATCTAAGTTTTTGTTTTTCTGTCTGATTTTAGACTTCATTTATGCAAAACCAGTGCAGTAGCATTTATGTTAATAGCTTTGTGAGAAAATAAGACTGAATTTGCCTTGCATTGGACTAGCCAGAATTTTTGTAAACTTTTGTTTTTTATTAGCTCATCAGTTTTTGAAGAAAAAAGTTGAGCTATTATGGTCACTGAGTCGTTGGCGGCGGCAGTATTGGTGTCTTGCAGAAAATTCAGTGTAGCTGATGATTCATTAACCATAAGGCTTACAGTTATGATATTTGGTGTGAAGCATTGTCTAGTGGACCTCTGTTGTGTTATAGAGGAAGAACTTAGAAAATCTTCTTCTCTAAACAGCTTAGTTATCCTCTAGTAGACCTGTACCAAGTTTGTTCATATTATGTCACTGCGGTCAAAATTAGCCCCACCCTAGGGGACACTCAGGTTTTGCATAGACTTATATTGCATAAAGCTTTTAATGAGCAGGCACAGAGCTGAAAACTCAAATATTTACTTACAATGTACATGGGATGGGAAAGTACTCCCCCCACCCATGTTTTTTTTTTCATTTTTTCTTATATAGGCAGGTAATTTTTTCTCATTTCCTCATTGTGCCCTTTTTTTTTTTTTTTGGATGGGTAGTTACTGGCACGCTCATTTCCAATAAAAAAAACCAAAAAAAACAGACAGGCATTGGTATTGCTTTGCAGTGCTCTTGTTTATTATTCAGTTGATTAAAGATACTGTTACAGTCACTGGTAGGTTACAGTCACTTATGGACCGTTTTCCATGACAGATGTTTGCATATATACCTTTGCTAATATCATTCATGATTTAAACAACAACAGCAACTGAGTTCTTTTATTTTTCATGTAAGACTGGTCTTTGACCTTAAATTGTTCAGAGTGCAAAGAATTTAAAAGGACATTACTAAACTGAGGGACTAGTTTTGCTTTGTGGTACTCTGATTATGTAAAGGTGTAATTCTCGCTGAACTGTTGGAATGAAACGTTTTTGGCTTTACTTGATGAACTTAAACAAGACAACCCCGCAGAACAGTTGAGTCAAGTCATCACTTCATGTGTATTTTCATAGGAATTTCTGTATGTAACAGAAAGATACAGTGCATCTGAAGAAGACCACTCATAAGTTAAGTAGGTGTGCACTCAACCATAAGACTAATTTAAAGATGTAAAAAGTTATTATCACATATTGATATTCACATGATTTTCATTTTTGTTGTTTTCATTTTTATTCTTCTTAGCGAGTCAACGTACAACATCTCCAGAGAGTGATTTTAGTGATTACTATGGGTATGATGATGATTATGACAGGGAAGGTACACGTTTTGCACATCGTTTTATCATTAACAAAATACTCCTTGTGTATGTTGTCCTAAATTCATTGCAAAGGCACCTGCAAGGGTTATCACAGGTTCATTGTAGAGAATAAAGCATCAAGTTAATTCTGTAGATTTTTTCTTTTTTACCTCTAAGTATTTAAAATCAAGTTAGCAGTCAAGGGCAACCTTTATATATGACCCTTCTTTTCCAAAAATTTAAACATTACATTATTTTTAAACACTGTTTTTTTTACTCTAGATATTATAGAAATGACTAGCTTTACACTATAAATAATCTAAAAAGATGATGATAAAAATGTCTTCTGTGATCTTCGTCTGTCTCCATAAAGACATCAGATTATCATATTTAGTCCACAATATTTCTACACATCAGCATCTGTCAGCAACTGTTCACTTTCACAATGGTACTTTAATTTTTATAAGTTTTAAATTTTGTGAAAATACTATTTTTCTCTGAAAGAACAGGAAAATCTATCAATCTTGTTTCAGTCACCAGGAAACATAACATTCACAGTATAGTTCACTTGATTGTTTTAAGAAGTTTAACAGAGTTGCCAATGTTATTTTGAAATATTTTTACAGAAATAGTTCAAGAAGATGTCATTTTCAAATGATTTTGTGAATTTAAGTGGCCAATGGCTAAATTGACAGCTGTTGATGCTAACATTGAGATTAAATTACATATTTTCATTATGCAAAAACAGATTCTAAAAAAAAATAGACAAATTGTTCTTAAGCAATGATTTCTTGATATTGAACTTGTGAAATCCTATGTTGGGTGTCTACTTCTGTAATGGTCCTCTTGGTTTATATACATTTGTATTGTGTACCTTTGTAGTAGCATGCTGTTTTTGGCCAAGCATTGGAACAAAAATTGCCCAGTTCTCAGCCTCTTTTGTCTAAGTTGGTAAGTGTAGAGTACTTGTGGGGAATCCAAGGTAATGAGCTGGAAATGTTGGATTTTGTTTTGAAAATGTAATTGAAAGTCCATAAGTTACCAGAAAAACTGATAGATTTAGAAAAGTACCTCAGAAAAGAAGTCTTTACCTTGGATGACTCCTGCAAGCACATTACATTGATCATATTTTGGGAAGCAAAGGGCTGATTACAGGGAGTTTGTTTAAAAAATCTTAATATTACAAGTGCCATTTCAACTGCAGAATGCACTGGTAAACTGTTATGGTGGCTGAACATTGCCATTATCATGACCTTCTAGAAGGAAACTTCTTTACAAATTGGACTATGATAAAGAAAAAAATTCTCCAAACAATTGCAGGCCAAAAACACTTCCTCCAAACTGTAGAAATATTTCATAGATGTGATGATATCATAGTGGCAATATCATATTACATAAACTGCATTGGGAAATGTTCACATCATTGGTATGTCATAGTCGTAATAATCAAATTATAATTTTTGCTTAGTTTTGAGTTTTGTCACTTATGTACTTGTAGCTTAGATGTTTGTTTTCTTTTATTTTGTTGCCTGTGTTTCATAATTGCACTAAAACAATCCTGAGTGTTTTTTGAAATCTACAAAAGACATACCTGCAGGTATATTATGGGATTTTAGATATTTAAAGAAAACTGTTGAATTACTATGTAGAAATAATGTTTATGATTCTACATGTTTGCATTATTGATATAGACAAGTCTGACATTCATATTACATGGCTGTCTGTTTTATAAAGACCACCCCTCTTTGATATAATGAATTTGCTGCCAGTTTCTGAGTAATCATTTTCTAAAATGAAAGAAATCTGCTGTGCAGTATTATAAAAATGTTATGAAAATTTTGAATGGTTTAATGGCTGGGTGTAAAACTGGATGTAAACAGTTGTTAACTGGATATGTAACCTTTGCCTTGCAGCTGGGGTGATATCAGCACACAACCATTTATACTTGGCCATATAATCTGTCAAAATCTTAAAAATAAACTAGTAACCAACCAAAAATAAAAACAGACTTAAGAAACATTAGATTATCAGAGTAAAAGATTCTTACTGTTAAATTTCACTCACTATTTCTAAAGTAACACTCTTTAATATTTCTCAATCACTGTTTTAAATAGAGGTATTTTTCATATATTTTAGTTTTTAGTTACTAATTGTGTGAAGAAGTAGTTACAATAACCTTTTTTTACCTATTAGAAATAAAGAATTAGCTGAGATTATCTAGAACACTTGATTAAATAGGGATACTAACAATTAACTATTCTGTTACAAATTATACATCATTGCCAAATCAGTGAAGTGACTACAATATTGGAAATGCCATTTTTAATTGATTTGTTTGTATCAGTACAAGTATAAGAAAGTTTGGGCCTTTAAAAAAAAAGTGAAATTGAAAATTGCTTTATAAAATTGTGAAGTATAATTTACTTGAAATGACTGTCTCTATATAGAGAATTATGTCTCCCCCCAAAAATGGGGGAGACATATTGTTTTTCCCCTGGTTGTCCGTCCGTCCGTCCGTCCGTCCGTCCGTCCGTCACAAAATCGTGTCCGCTCTGTATCTTCCAAAGCCCTTGAAAGATTTTTATGAAACTTGGGTCAGATGTTCACCTCATCAAGGCGGCGTGCAGAACCCACTTTGTGGGTGTGGTGTCTCAAGGTCAAGGTCACACTTGGAGGTTTAATGTCAAATGCCACAAAATCGTGTCCGCTCTGTATCTTCCAAAGCCCTTGAAGGATTTCTATGAAACTTGGGTCAGATGTTCACCTCATCAAGGCGACGTGCAGAACCCACCTTGCGGGTGTGGTGTCTCAAGGTCAAGGTCACACTTGGAGGTTAAATGTCAATTGCCACAAAATCTTGTCCACTCTGTATCTTCAAAAGCCCTTGAAGGATTTTTATGAAACTTGGGTCAGATGTTCACCTCATCAAGGCGACATGCAGAAACCACTTTGCGGGTGTGGTGTCTCAAGGTCAAGGTCACACTTGGAGGTTAATTGTCAAATTTTACAATCGTCTGACTCAGTACTGCCTGCAGCAACTGGCTGGGGGGAGACATATGTTTTTGTTCAATCAAAAACCCATTTCTAGTTTGTAAAGGATTTTGGTTTCATTATTTCAGAAATTTACTGTTAGTAGTTAAAAAAGAAAATTGTGCTCACTTCTTTGGAATGTTTGTGTCACACATATTTTAGTCATTGTGGGTACTTCATCACTGTGGGTACCTCACTTTTCATCTTTATTGGGACACAGTATACATTATGCATGAATTTTGTACTCTTTTTGAGATGTCCTTAAGAATTTTTATGCTGACAGAATTATTTCAATGAGAATTACTTGCTTAGCTGTGTTGTTATTTTGCATTTTATTGAAACTTTAAAAGATGTGCATTCAGCACATATTTTGTAAAAAAAAATAGTGCAGGAAGAATTTTATATAAAATTACAGGAATAATTTTATAGAGCAAGAATTAAAAAAAAACACCAGTAGGACATTGCATGATTTGAATAGTCACTTTACATACTTTTATCTTTTCTAAAGTAAATTATTCAGGATGAAAAATAAAAGAAAAAGAGAAGATTTAAAAAGATTGGTCAAATTTCAGTTGCAGTATTAATTCATATATGAATTTACAATATCTGAACTTACAATGGAGTATTTTGCTAACTGCAGTTGATATATGTCAAACAGTGATTTGCAGTATGATTCCAAATTTGAATCTTGCATTGATGTTTACATTGTATGGCAAAATAATTATAATTTTAATAAAATAAACTTTTTACATACACATATATGTAAGAATACATTGTCAAGTAGTTTTGAGAAAGGTGATACAAGATAAAATATTTTTCCGTAGAAATGTTGTATTTTAGCATTATGTGAGTATGTGGGTCTTTCTTGCTGGTTTGCCTTTTAAGCATGTATCTCATATTATACCCATAGATAGAAAGTGATGAATTTTGGCAGGGATATTCCATGCATGAAGCCACCAAGACTGCTTAAAGAATTCCATTAAATGCAGAACTGATTCTGATATATAAAAGAAAAAACTTTAACATCTGTCTGAATGGCAAGACCAAGAGCCTTGAAATCTGTTATCTGTGAGGTTGACCTTTGCAAACATTGCTAAAATTATGCTCCTTGGATAATGACTTGTTCAAGCTGAGATGACATATGATATATATATATATATATATATATATATATATATATATATATATATATATATATATATATATATATAGAGAGAGAGAGAGAGAGAGAGAGAGAGAGAGAGAGAGATGTTTTATAGGATCTTCAAATCTTAGAAGGCTTCTGTTTTTTTTTTTAAATCACAAGGCCTTAAGAGCTTCAATAATTTTCTTGTACCACTGTATAGTGGACCTTAACAAAGCTTGCTAAATACACAGACACACACATACTTAATTGCCGAAGGCATCATGAAGCCGACTTTTACAAAGATTTGTGAGTTCATGCCCTTAGTGTCATTATTTGTCCCACATGAAGGTCACAGTCATGTTTTTGTGAAAAGGTATATAGGAAAATATTTTTAAAAAAATCATGTCTGTAAAACAACAAATCCTGAAGCTTTCATATTTGATAGGTAGCATTGTCAAAAATGGATCATTTTGAAAATTGCTGTAATTATATATATAAGGCCATTAGCTCTGCATAAAGGTTTGCATGTCTTATATAGATATATTTGGAAAATTGAGGAAAATCTTAAGAAAAATTTCATCAGGTTTGCTATTCTGGGCTATCATAGACCATGTTTAGGATTCTTATTCATTCTTGTACATTTGAGAATGTAATTTTTTTGGTTTTAACAATGTGTAATACTAAGATGCCTTCTTGTTATGTTGCAGATTTCAAGCACTTCATTTTGTTTAGTTTCATTTTTTATTGTGTTGTTTTTTCTTTAAAAAATCAGCATGATATGTGTTGCATATATTGTATTGCTTCTGTTTTTACATGAGAAGTAGTATTGTGTCACAAACTTTTTAATGCATCGTGCTTCTTATCTGCTTGCATGGAGTAAGTTTCAGTCACAAGTAACAATGTACGTAAACTCTTTTATTTTTCCATATGTAATGCCAAATGAGATCCAAGGCCATTTTTGTTTTACTTGAGATGAGCACTTCAGCTGTCTGTCATACACATTCAGACAGAGTCAGGAACTGAACACTATACTGTCATGATTTAGAAATTGGGTCACCTAAGTCTATGCTGAACATGGTCAAAAAGTGTCCGCCAAGGCCGTTGAAAATACAGACTTGAAACTTCATGGATAGGAAGGATTAGTGCAGTGCACAAGAACCATAACTCTCCTTGATTATTTTAGAATTATTGTCTTACGTTAATTTTCATATCAAGAAAATTACTGCAAGATCCTTGAAAATGGTGTCTGAAAAATTGAAACTAATCTTTGAATAAGCCCAACTTTGCCTACATCTGTTTCTCTGCCTTCCTTTCCATATATCTGACCATGAGAAGTATGCATTGTAATAAATCTATTAGTTAAATAGGCAATGACACAAGACAGTGGATGTTCTTTTGAGTGAAACATGATTATTTTTGTCATTCATATAAAGACATGTCCCTTTTCAACCTTTTCCTTCAAGCACTTAATTGCTCCATCTTGCAGAGCTCTTGTTAATGAGGTAATTGAAAGTGAATAGTTAGACATGTTTCACTGGTATGATATTATATAAAGCAAAAATACATGTAGGGAGACAGGTCTTAGTACACAACAGATAATAATTATGTTCTAATCAATTTTGCATGTTTTGTTTTGTTAGAAAATCCAGATGTATTTGCAGACCCTCGACCTGCCGAAAAACAACTAGGTAATTGTAACTTCACCTTTTTATCTTTAAGAATATTTTGAATAGGTGATTGTGAAATAGTACTATCTGTTTCTTAATGTTTTAGAATTTACAATTTTTTTTGCATTGACCATGATTTTGTACGAAGAACACCATCAGTCTTCTGTCTAAGTTTGGCCATCTAATATCTGCAGATATTGTTAGTTCCATGTGTTTTTAATGTTGTTGATAATGTTGTTGTTGTTTTTTGCTAAAATTTTTTATTGCATGTAAGTTGTCAGTGTTATGAAGATGTGTTTGTATGTGTTTTAAGTTTTGATTGCTTTTAGATTTTACTGTTTGCTTGTTAAAATTACCTTTGAAACATCATTTTACTTTTTCTAAAAACAAATACTACAAAGCAGAAAAATTAGGATTCCCACAACAAAGGCAAGGGAGTTGGGGGAGGGGGTGGGGTGGCGGGGAGAGGAGATACTTTTTAGCTTGAATGTACAAAGTATTTGGAGAGCTGTCCTACTCACTCTGGTGTCAGCATTTGCATCCAGACATTTTATTAGCTCACCTGAGCCTTTGGCTCATGGTGGGCTATTGTGACCGGTCTTTGTCTGTCGTCCGTCTACAATTTCATTCAAACAACATCTCCTCTGAAACCTCTGGGCCAAATTTGATGAAACTTGCCTAGGATGTTCCTTGCATGAAGCACTACTAAAGTTGTTCAAAGAATTGAATTCCATCAAGAACTCTGGTTGCTATGGCAACTTAAAAGAAAAACTTTGAAAATCTTCTTTTCTGAAACTACAAGGCCCTGAGCCTTAAGATTTGGTATGTAGCATTGTCTTGTGAACCTCTAACAAGTTTGTTCAAATTAAGCCCCTGGGATCTAATTGGCCCCGCGCCAGGGGTCAACTTATTTAACATAGTGAAACTTTAAAAATCTTCTTGCCTGAAACCACAAGGCCCTGAGCCTTAAGATTTTGTATGTAGCATTGTCTTGTGGACCTCTACCAATTTTGTTCAGATTATGCCCTTGGGATCAAATTTGGCCCCTACCAGGGGGTCAATGTATTTTACATAGGCTTATATAGTAAAACTTTAAAAATCTTCTTGTCTGAAACCACAAGGCCCTGAGCCTTAAGATTTGGTTTGCAGCATTGTTGTGTGGACCTTTACTATGTTTGTTCAAATTCTGCCTCTGGGGTCAAATTTGGCTCCTACCTAGGGGTCATTTGATTTTACATAGGCTTATATTGTAAAACATTAAAAATCTTGTCAGAAACCACAAGGCCCTGAGATCTAAGATTTGGTATGAAACAAGCTTTTTTGAATTATTAAAGGTCACTGAGGCTGAAAATAGGTTTATATACTGTACCTCATAGAGCCTTCATTTAAAGACCAATATCTTTGAGATTCGGTATATAGGATCCTTGCATGGACCTCTACCCATGGGTAGGGTTTGAGATCACTGGGTCAAGGTCAAGGTCACCATAACTTATGATAGATATTTCTACTTTCTGTCATAGAGCCTTTATTTATTAACTGATTTTTTACATATTTTGTTTGTAGGCACTTACATATTTTCAATTAAAAAATGAAGTACTGCTTAACAGCAAACCTACAGCCAAAGTACTCAGGTGAGCAATCCAGGGCCATCATGGCCCTCTTGTTCTTGAGATTTTCATAGCCTTGAATGTATCGCTTCATCTGTGTTGAAAAGAAAATTTATAAGCATGAATGAGAAGAAAAATGAAAGTTAATTCAACTTTTACATTACATGTAATTTAAAATTCATACTTGATTTACATAAGGCTCATGAAGTGTATTGCATAAATGGCAGTCTATATTTTAAGTGGTTTGCAGGCTTGAGTTCTTCAGGGAAGAGATTAGGTGAAGATTTCAGCGTGTTTTTAGCTCACCTGAGGACAATGTCCTCAAGGTGAGCTTTTGTGATAGCCCATTGTCCGTTGTCCATCGTCCGTGTGTCTGTCCATCCATGTGTCAACAATTTCTTTAAACAACTTCTCCTCCTAAACCACTTGGCCAAATTTGTTGAAACTTTGCAGGGATGTTCCTTGCATGAAGCTCTACCAAAGCTGTTCAAAGAATTCAATTCCATCTAGAACTCTGGTTGCTAGGCAATTGAAGGGAAAAACTTTGAAAATCTTCTTGTCTGAAACCAAAAGGCCCTGAGCCTTAAGATTTAGTATGTAGCATTGTCTAGTGGACCTCTATCAAGTTTGTTCAAATTATGCCCATGGGGTCAAATTTCGCCGCATCCTGGGGGTCAATTGATTTTACATAAGCTTATATAGTGAAACTTTAAAAATCTTCTTGTCTGAATCCACAAGGCCCTGAGCCTTAAGATTTGGTATATAGCATTGTCAAGTGGACCTCTACCATGTTTGTTCAAATTATGCCCCTGGGGTCAAATTTTGCCCCGCCCCGGGGTCAACTTATTTAACACAGTGAAACTTTAATTAAAATCTTCTTGTCTGAAACCACAAGGACCTGAGCCCTCAGATTTTGTATGTAGCATTGTCTTGTGGACCTCTACCAAGTTCTAGGGTCAAATTTGGCCCTGCCCCGGGGGTCAATGTATTTTACATAGGCTCATATAGTGAAACTTAAAAAATCTTCTTTTCTGAAGCCCTGATCCTTAAGATTTGGTATGTAGCATTGTCGTGTGGATCTCTACCAAGTTTGTTCAAATTATGCCTCTGGGATCAAAATTGGCCCCACCCTGAGGGTCAATTGATTTTACATAAGCCTATATAGTAAAACTTTAAAAATCTTTTTGTCTGAATCCACAAGGCCCTGAGCCTTAAGATTTGGTATATAGCATTGTCAAGTGGACCTCCACAATGTTTGTTCAAATTATGCCCCTGGGGTCAAATTTTGCCCCGCCCCGGGGTCAACTTATTTCACATAGTGAAACTTTAAAAATCTTCTTGTCTGAAACCTCAAGGACCTGAGCATTCAGATTTTGTATGTAGCATTGTCTTGTGGACCTCTACCAAGTTGTTCAAATTATACCCCTAGGGTCAAATTTGGCCCTGTCCCGGGGTCAATGTATTTTACATAGGCTTATATAGTGAAACTTTAAAAATCTTCTTTTCTGAAGCCCTAAGCCTTAAGATTTGGTATGTAGCATTGATGTGTGGATCTCTACCAAGTTTGTTCAAATTATGCCTCTGGGATCAATTTTGGCCCCGCCCCAGGGGTCGATTGATTTTACACAGAGAAAACTTAGAAAATTTTCTTGTCTGAAACCGCAAGGCCCTAATCCTTAAGATTTGGTGTGTAGCAAGGTCTAGTTATCCTCAACCAAGTTACTTTAAATTATACCTCTGGGGTCAGATTTGGCCCCACCGGGGGTCAACTGATTTTTAGTTCATTTAGGGTAAACTTTGAAAAATCTTCTTGTATGAAACTACAAGGCCCTAAGCCTTACAATTTGGGATGAAGCAATGTCTGGAGGATGTCTCTCAAGTATGTTAGAAAAATTTTCCTGGGGTCACTATTGGCCCAGCCCAAGGGGTCACAAGTTTTAAATAGCAATTTAGAAGAAAATCTTTAAAAAATCTTCATGTCCAAAACCACAAAGCCTAGAATTTTAAAATTTGGCATGAAGAAAGCTTTATCAAGCTTTTTCGAATTATTAGATTAGGTTAAAGGTTACCAAGGCTAAAAATAGGTTTAAATACTGTATATCATACAGCTTTCATTTAAAGAGCAATATCTTTGATATTCGGTATATAGGATTCTTGCATGGACCTCTACCCATGGGTAGGGTTTTAGGTCACTGGATCAAGGTCACCATAGCTTATGATAGATATTTCTACTTTCTGTCATAGAGCCTTTATTTATTGACTGATATTTTACATATTTACATATTTATATTTACATAACTTACATATTTTCAATTAAAACATGAAATACTGCTTAACTGCAAACCTACAGCCAAAGTACTCAGGTGAGCAATCCAGGGCCATCATGGCCCTCTTGTTTAAATGTAACATATTGGTCTCTTTGTATTCTGTTTGTAAACTTACACAATCATGTATATTGAATGTGAAATAATCATGTGATGTGTTGAAATAGTACAAACTTAGGGCAGTTCTGCTAATACTGACCTTGTCATAATGTTCATGAACAATATAAATTTACTGATTTCACTAACCAGCTGATTCAGAGTAGAATGTCTTGCTTATATACACATATCTCCATTGCCAAAACTTTTCAGTAAAGCATTAATTTTTGTGTCATTGTAATCCCGAAGCATTATATTCACTGCTTGTGTTTCTAGCAACAGTATTAGTCATCCAAAGGTGAACGCAGTAAAGTCTTGTCTGCTCCTTTATTTTTTATAGCTTTTAGATTTTTTTTGCATTCACCTTTAGATTTGATCTGTATGTTTTATACATAAGTTTGATTAGATAAAAGATAAGTTGCTCCATGATAGGTAGAGAAATACTGGTCTTGAGTAGCATTAGCATCTAATTAGTATCTAAAGTGTTATTTTCATAGACTGTAAAGCCATTAGTGAAAATAATTCCTTTGGGTTTTTAGCTCGATTTTTTTTTGAAAAAAAATCGAGTTATTGTCATAGTCATGGTGTCGTTGCCGTTGCCAATGCCGTTGCCGTTCCCCTCCAAAAACTTTAACATTGATCATAATTTTTTTATTCCTTGATGGATTATCTTCATACTTGGACACAACAACCCTTTGGACAAGACCTTCAAGATGACCAGACTAAACTTGACCTTGACCCTTAAATGACCTTGAAATTCAAGGTCAAAATATTGAATTTTGCTAAAATTGGCCATAACTTGATTATTAGTAGGTGGATTCTCTTCATGCTTGGACACAACAACCCTTTGGACAAGACCTTCAAGTAGACCAGACTAAACTTGACCTTGACTAATAAATGACCTTCACCTTCAAGGTCAAAATAATGAATTTTGCTAAAATTTGCCATAACTTTATTATTAATAGGTGGATTGTCTTCATACTTGGACACAACAACCCTTTGGACAAGATCTTCAAGTGAACCAGACTCAACTTGACCTTAACTCATAAATGACCTTCACCTTCAAGGTCAAATTATTTAATTTTGCTAAAATTGTCCAAAACTTTAGTATTTTTAGTTGAATTTGATTTATACTTGGACAAAACAACACTTTTGACAAAAACGACATGTTGCATAACTCAGATATGACCATGACCTTAAAATGACCTTGACCGTCAAGGTCAGATGATTGAATTTTGCTTAAATTGTCATAACTTTCTCATTTATTTGTAGATTTGATTCATATTTGGACTAAACAACACTTATGACAAATCCGACGTTATGATTATTTCAAGTTTGACCTTGACCTTTAAATGACCTTGACAGTCAAGAACAAATCATTGAATTTTGTTTAAACTGGCCATTATTTTGTTATTTATGGTTGGATTTGAATCAGACCTCTTCAAAACAACACTTATGACAAAGCTGACTAGATAAATTATTCAAGTTTGACCTTAACCTCAAAATTACCATGACCGTCAAGGTCAGATAATTAAATTTTGCTTAAATTGTCATAACTTTGTTGTTTATGGTTGGTTTTGATTCATACTTGGACAAAACAATTATGACAAAACCCACTTATTGAATAACTTAGGTATGACCATAACCTAAAAATGACCTTGACTGTCAAGGTCAGATGATTGAATTTTGCTTAAATTGTTATACCTTTTTCATTTATTTATGGATTTGATTCATACTTGGACAAAACACCACTAATGACAAATCCGATATTTTGATTCTTTCAGATATGACCTTGACTCATGAATGACCTTCACCTTCAAGGTCAAATTATTAAATTTTGCTAAAATTTTCCATAACTTTAGTATTTATGGTTGGATTTGATTTATACTTGGACAAAACGACACTTATGACAAAACCAACATGTTGAATAATTCAGATATGACCATAACCTTAAAATGACCTTGACCGTCAAGGTCAGATGATTGAATTTTGCTGAAATTGTCATAACTTTCTCATTTATTTATAGATTTGATTCATATTTGGACTAAACAACACTTATGACAAATCCGACATTATGTTTATTTCAAGGTTGACCTTGACCTTTAAATGACCTTGACAGTCAAGGTCAAATTATTGAATTTTGCTACAATTTGCCATAACTTTGTCATTTATTGTTGGAATTGATTCATACTTTGACAAAACAACCTTTGTGACAAAACCGACATGTTGAATAACTCAAGTGTGACCATGACCTTGACCATCAAGGTCAGATGTTTGAAGTTTTGCTTAAATTGTCATAACTTTGTCATTTATTGATGGATTTGATTTATACTTGGACAAAACAATACTTTTGACAAATCCAACATTTTGATTTAAGTTTTACCTTGACCTAAAATGACCTTGACTAGCAAGATAAAATTATTGAATTTTGCTAAGATTGGTCATAACTGTGTAATTTATGGTTAGACTTGATTCATAATTGGACAAAACAACACTTTTGACAAAACTTACATGTTGAATAATTCAGGTATGACCTTTACCCTAAAATGACCTTGACAGTCAAGGTCCCATTATTGTATTTTGCTTAAATTGTCCTAACTGTTGTTTATTTATGGATTTGATTTATACTTTGATAAAACAACAAAACCTACATTTTAATTTATTATAAATATGACCTTGACATTTAGATAACCTTGACATTTAAGGTCAATTTATTGAATTTGCTTAAAATAGCCAAATTTTTGTTATTTTTTGTTTGATTTGATTTATAATGGGACAGAACAACACTTATGACAAAACTGACACATTGAGTTGTTCAGCTGTGACCTTGACCTTCAAATGACCCTGACCATCAAGGTCAAATTACTGGATTTTGTTAATATTGGCCATTACGTCATTTTTAGTTCATTTTTATTAATACTTGGACAAAACAATGCTCATGACAAAACATACTTGTTAAATTATTCAAAGGTGACCTCAACCTTTAAATGACCTTTACAGTCAAGTTCGAATTATTGCATTTTGCTAAAATAGCCAAACTTTTGTTATTTATGGACGGATTTGATCTATACAGGGACCAAACAACACTGAGAATAAAAGAAATGTGTTAAACAATTCAAGCATCACCTTGACCTTTAAATGACCTTGACATTACTTAACTTGGCTGTATCTTTGTTGTTAATGGATGTAGTGTCTTCATGCTTGGACATAACTACCTTTTAGACAGTACCTACAGAGAAGGTTAAACTGAACTTGACCTTGACCTTTAAGGTCAAATTTCTGAATGTTGCTAAAATTAGCCATAACTTTGTTATGTATAATTATATTTCCAAATGATGTTTCATTTGAAATCCCTTCACCACAATGTGCTTTCTCTGATGTGTTTACCTTTGGAAATAGTAAAAAGTCGAGCGTGGCCCCCGCTTGCGGTGGCTCTTGTTTTACATACAATGGCAGTTATTCTATTTGCTTTGTGCCAAAAGGACTAAGCAGGTTCTTAAGCTATTTGTTTTAATTTCAGATAAAGGTACTGGTACTGGGACCAGTGGTATGGAAGAAACGCTCAAGCCACAGGGAACAGGACAAGGTGTGTAGCTTTGCAATACCTTACTGCTTTGTGAAACTAAAACCAGAATATTTGTAAATACATTACTTTATTCACAAGAAAAGGATTGGACAAAAGACAAAGCCATGATACAGTTTGGAAAATTCTGGTTTGAATCGTTGCATTATATATGAATATCAGTTAAAAATTCATGTCTGTTACTCTCAAGTATTATTTTTTCATACTCCACTACAATGTTCCTTGCTTTTTGTTGTTGTTACATCTTGTACAGCTTAATGAGGGTAGGAAAGCAGAGTAAAAACCTTTACTGTATTCGTCAAAGTGTAATGTGCACTCTTATATAATGTGCATTCCAGATTTTGACTTCGCTTTGCTTCTATGGACCTGCTAATTTGACGGAAGTTTAAAAAAAATCCCCCCCAATAACCAACTTAAAATAACTATGCAAATTAAACTTGGACAAATACGTTACCTATTATGAATTTAGTATGATTAGTATTAGCATACTCTGCTTCTGTTATGGTTTATAGTTTAGAAAGCTGATTAGAAATATCTTTTTGCAGGCAAGTCAGTGTTTCCTCCAGATGAAGATGAAAGTTCAGGAAGTCATTTTATGGCTTATTTCCTTGTCTTCATTGTTCTGTCTATTGCTGGATACATCATCTTCCATAACAAACAAAAGGTAAATATTTGTTTCTACAGTGAAAACCTCTCTCCTTTACTTTTTCCAGATCCAGTTTCACTTGCCAAGA
The DNA here is from genome assembly GCA_012932295.1 of Cyclina sinensis. Taxonomy (NCBI): domain Eukaryota; kingdom Metazoa; phylum Mollusca; class Bivalvia; order Venerida; family Veneridae; genus Cyclina; species Cyclina sinensis. Next base: position 18,008,626 of record JAAONU010000001.1, on the reverse strand, counting down.
TAAAATATACAAAACTAAAAAGATTTACATGTGTGTTTCAATGTACTTTACTTTTAACCACCATCTAAATCTATGGCAAACTGTCTTGTGACAAGTGGCCAATTTGCATCTAGTTGATTTATCATCAAGTTATTGAAAAGGGTGGTGTTTCCTGCATATTTGTAGAATGTTATGCAGTTGTCTTTAGCTGTTTAATTAAAAGGAAGAAGTTTTGTTGTAACACATAAATCTTATTTTAGTGTATTTGATCTTTGTTACTGAAACTTAGACTGTCAGTGAAAGCATACGAGCTTTTCCAGTCTTTTACTGATTTCAGGAATCTTTACTTAATTGGTCAAAGATCAAAAAAGCACCTGTCTTCATCATGCAGAACTTAATTCTTCCCCGAATGCTTTTCAGTCAAACAAAGAGAAATATTGAAATTGTCTCCTTTAGTTTACACCTTTATTGTAGCCTTGTCAGTAAATTAAATACAATTTTATGTTCCTGCATTAAAAGTAAAAAAATACCTGATCTACCTTAGTTTATTTATCAACAATACTAGTTGCCATGACTGATGCCCCTCTAAAGAGTTTAATTCAGACAGTGCAAAATTCAGAAAGCATCCTTTTCTAAATGCAGTCCTGGTTCTTTTTTTTTTGCCAAAGGTAAAGCTATGAGACTTAATGACCTCTATTAAATGACTCCTACAAAACGAGTCCTTCAGTGCATGTTTCGTGCATTATAATGCTACTGAAATGCTCTAACTTACTTGTTACACTTAGGTGCCTTTGAATGTTTTCTCTAAATTAATACAGAAAAAAATAACTATTATAATTTTATATTATATTGTTGCATGTTGTCCCCTTTTTTAACTCCTACAATTGAATGCGGTGAATTGAATGTACTTTGGATCGTCCCTCTTGTACATTATAAACACTCATTTGCTTTCATTACTGAGGATAATTTGCTTTCATTACTGAGGATAATAAACCTATAGATGAAACATCTGTTTATTGATGCAATTCAGCATCAAGGCAGTCCCACTAGCTCCATTAAAATGAGTTGGTGGGAGTAGGGTGACCTTGCATTACGTAAATGAGTACTTTTTACAGTATAAGGCACAAGATTCAATCAGAAACTTACGAGATGTTATTTTTTTTTAATACATTCAGTCCATCTTCAACCACTTTCTTCAAACAACATCTCCTCTGAAACCATTAGCATAGTAAAACATGTGACGGTGTAGTTTGTGACATGAAGCTCTACTTAAGTTGTTAAAAAAATTCCATTCCATGCAGAACTCTATTTGTTATTGATAGTTGAGTGAAAAAACATCTTTATTTGTCTAAAACCAGCTGGCTCAGAGCTCTGACATCAATTATTTGATGTGTAGCATTGTCTGGTGGATCTGTATCAAGATTGTTCAAATCATGTCCTTGGGGTGACCATCAGACCTACTCCAAGGGTCACTTTTTTCATAGACCTTTTAAAGAAAATCTTTTTAAAATCTTCTTTTCTGAAACTGCAGGGCCTTAAATCTAGATATTTGGTATGTAGCATTGTGTAGTAGACCTTTACCAAGATTGTATAAATGATGACACAAGGGTCAAACTTGTTTTTACATGGACTTACATAGCATTTTAAAAATCTTATCACAAACGAAAAAGCCTAGAGTTAAGATTTATAGTGGGTGGCATTCACCCCATTGTGTTGTGGTCCATATACAGCTTACCTATTTGATGTGTAGCATTGTCTTTTGGTTCTTTACCAGTTTGTGAAAAACTATCTATATAATTTTGTATACTGAATTCAGCCTTGACCTTCTGATCTACTTCCTGGTTTTTAGACTGTGTATATGAAAATATGACCACATGTACAGTTTTACATTGACTTTGATTATGGCTGAACTTTAACTTCTGACTAAACTTCTTGTTGAAGTTACAGAAAAGAAATTTGATTGGCCCTTCCCAGGGGTCACTAGGAACAGTTACTAATCCAGGTAATGAACTTGCCTTAAGTGAACATAATTTTGGATGTGCGAGAATGAGGTACTTTAGTTGATTATCATGTTTAGAGCAGTTGAACACATCTGAGTGATATAGGGCAATCATGGCTTTAATTTCTGGATCGATTGTCACACAGTCGGTCCAGTGTTACTAAGGGCGCCAAGCCTGTTACAAATCACCTATCAACGATAATAATTTTCTACCTACTAATAAAACAAATAGTTCTATTGATTCAAACATTTAAAATGATATTTACATACTAAGATGTTCATGTGATCATTTAGCAGTATAGAAGTTTCCTAACTGAGTAACTTTCTAACTGCCATGGTTTGAGAGAAAGTTCTTTTTGATTTTCTATATTTTTACAATTTTCTGTCTGATGTTCTATGTAGCACAGTGATACAAAGTCAATGCTATTTTTAGAATATACATTATTCATCTACTAGCCTATTTGCCTGTTCCAGTCTTGACCTGGCCTAGTTATGGAAAGATTCAGTTTGATTAGAAAGCTAAAAGCATTTTAGTTTATTATTTTTGTGTAGAGAGCTGTGACTGTTTTGCTTTGAGTTTTTATTCTTAACTGTTGATTTATTTGGTTATACTTACATAGTTTTTTATACCCTCGCACAACAAAGTTGTGAGGGGTATACTGGAATCAGCTTGTCCGTCCGGCCATCTGTCGGTTTTGCCTTGTCTGCCCAATAACTTAAGAATCCTTTGACCCACAGTCATCTTTCTTGGTCTGGAGATTGGTCATGGCCAGGAGATGACCCCTATTGATTTTGAGATCACTGGGTCAAAGGTCACAGGAGCCTTGACTAAAAAAAGCTTGTCCACCCAATAACTTAAGAATCCTTTGACTCACAGTCTTCATATTTGGTGTGGACGTTGGTCATGACCAGTAGATGACCCCTATTCATATTGAGGTCACTGGGTCAAAGGTCATGGTCACAGGAGCTTTGACTAAAAAAAGCTTGTCTGCCCAATAATTTAAGAATCCTTTGACCCTCAGTCTTAGGTCACTGGGTCAAAGGTCAAGCTCACAGGGGCCTTGACTACAAAAAACTGGCTTACTACCCTCAAATTTGGCAGGGAGGTTGTCCATGACCTCTAAATGACCCCTGTTGATTCTGACAAAGCACTATGCAGTCAAAGCTCAAACTCACAGGGACCTTGACTACAAAAAACTTGTCCGCCCAATAACTTAAGAATCCTTTGACCCACAGTCTTCATATTTGGTGTGGAGGTTGATCATGACCAGTAGATGACCCCTATTTATTTTGAGGTCACTGGGGGGAAAGGTCACAGGAGCCTTGACTAAAAAAAGCTTGTCCACCCAATAATTTAAGAATCCTTTGACCCACAGTCTTCATATTTGGTGTGGAGGTTGGTCATGACCAATAGATGAACCCTATTTATTTTGAAGTCACTTGGTCAAAGGTCATGGTCACAGGCCTTATCCACCCAATAACTTAAGAATCCTTTGACCCACAGTCATCTTACTTGGTCTGGAGATTAGTCATGGCCAGTAGATGACCCCTATTGATTTTGAGGTCACTGGGTCAAAGGTCAAGCTCACAGGGGCCTTGACTACAAAAAATTTGTCCGTCCAATAACTTAAGAATCCTTTGACCCACAGTCTTCATATTTGGTTTGGAGGTTGGTCATGACCAGTAGATGACCCCTATTTATTTTGAGGTCACTGGGTCAAAGGTCACAGGAGCCTTGACTAAAAAAAGCTTGTCCACCCAATAACTTAAGAATCCTTTGACTCACAGTCTTCATATTTGGTGTGGAGGTTGGTCATGACCAGTAGATGACCCCTATTCATATTGAGGTCACTGGGTCAAAGGTCATGGTCACAGGAGCTTTGACTAAAAAAGGCTTGTCCGCCCAATAATTTAAGAATCCTTTGACCCTCAGTCTTAAATCACTGGGTCAAAGGTCAAGGTCACAGGGGCCTTGACTACAAAAAACTGGCTTACTACCCTCAAATTTGGCAGGGAGGTTGTCCATGACCTCTAAATGACCCCTGTTGATTCTGACAAAGCGCTATGCAGGGGTATTCACAGGGGCCATGACAGTGGCAGTTCTAGTTTTATCTATCTTACCTATTCTTTTAATTTCTACAGGAAACTTACAAAACGTGGCTGAGTTTCAAAAACGTGATTAAACAGTATGAAAATCATGTGTGACATGAAAAACTTTGAGTAATGTGGATTCAAAGACAATCGATTCATCAGTTTTTGTACACTTGGATTAGTTTCAGTCAGCTCACACCTTTTTTTGTTTTCTTTTATTCGAATTTAAGTAACAGGAAAAAAGAATATATAAACTGATCCAAAATGAAAATGTGTGCAATCAGAAAAATAGCATATAATTTTATTTATTTCCATAGTAGTTTTTATGTTTTCATAAAAATTTTGTTTTATAATTGTAAATACTTATGTTAATGTTTCAGATTACGTTATTTCAGTGTCACTTCTCATATGTTTCGGTTAGGCCTTTGTTTTCCATGATCATGTCGAATTCATGTGAGCCATCTTGTCTATTCATTATTAACATTAGAAAATGTAATGTTCTGTTGTGCAGGTAAACAGGATGATTATATATAAGGTCAGATTCAGGACTTTTCTGTTACCAGATCGATTGTTTGGAAGTGGGCTGCATGACTATGTTAAAGTAATTAATCAGAATGCAATGCTCCATTAAGTTCTCTTTAGATAGAGTAATAGATTGTTATATTTTTAACCATAATAGATGATTGTAATAGTTTAGCAACAAATACTTACAGATTCAGAAACTTATATTTTATAAACCATTCACTATGATTTTCCTGTCTTTACATTTATGACATACATGGTGTGTGTGTGTGGAAAGGGTAAATTGATGTTTGAAGGTTAAATTCATTACTAGGGACAGCCATACTGTTATTTATGAATTATCTTTCATATTCAATTTCTAAGAAAATACCCGGTAAGTTATCTCTTATCAAATTAATACTGTCTATGCTGGTTATAAAGAAGATAGATGTATGTTTATCATAGATTGAGACTACTATTAAATAGCATATTCAGATACATGTCATTGAAATGAATTAACAAAACATCTTTAAAAGGACAGTTTAAATCTCGGGTGTTCTTTCTGCAGAATGACATTGTCAAGAATGCATCTATAGCAAGGCCAAGGTGTTTGGTGACTAATCTTTTTCAGAGCAGTTTGTCTTTTTTTGCATGTGCTGGCAAAGGGGACCTAGGTGTTATATGATCCATTGTATATTTTTTTATCAGTTATATCCTCTGACTAGAATATGTATTTCCAACATACTGATCTTGGACTAATTTCATTAGTCAATTGATTGATCCATTGTTAACAAGATCTTACAAAGGGTATCTAACAGTCAAGTTAGAGTGAACTTAGTAATGTTAATGTTACTGTTCTCTGTGATTTTTTGAAGATGTGACTCTAACTTAATGGCAGTAATTTAACACTTTGTTACCAAAATATAGATTCCAACTATTCATAGGTGTGAGCTTTATTCATAGCTTGACTTTATTAAACATTTTTGTCAGTTTAGTATAAAAACAGCATAAGATATTCACTTAAATGATTACTGTTTATGTTTTCAGATAATAGCCCTGGTAATAGAAGGTAAGACAGCTAAAGGAAGTCGGCGACCCTCAACAAAGGATTACAAGCAGTTGAAGACAGAAGATGTGATGCCGTCCTTAGAGAAATCAGCATACAGCAAGAACTATGTCTTCTGATCTGCTTCCTATGATTGCCTTGGGTATCGAATCTATTTGAATTGAAATCCACCGTAAAAAGTTCCTTATTGCCCTATCTACATTGTTACATATTGTACTTAAATACTCGTATACACAAATTTGTATATAGGGGTTTGAAGCCTAGGTTGGATAAAAGCACAGGTTGTGTGTAAGTGCGTGTGTAAAGATTGCTATGATCACTATGGTATTTGTGAGAAGCTGATGAAGGGTAATTAAAAACTGTCCTTTATGCCATTACAGTCATTCAGTTTTGACTTTAAAAATAGAGAGAAGCATTCCAGAAGTGTTTGAAAAGATGGACGTCATATTTTGGACATTCCTATTCTGTAAAAGATGATGAAAGTTAGAGTTGTTATGAATGATAATGATTATTTTTGAAATAACAGTTGTTTCATATATGGACATGTAGAACAGTTATAGTGCTTTTTTTTACCCTAAATCCAGTTTTGTAGAGTTTGAGGGACTATTTAGCCAATTATCATGTTGAGTTAACAGGGGTTTCTTAAGTTGCACTTTATTTAAAATATATCAGTTTTATTATTGATTCTGTCATATTTAAATGAAAATTGTTTAATATTTGTTGCTGGCATTTGAATGTAGATGTTTGTAAATATACTGTTACTGATTGCCACATCTTTTTACATGAAAATTTGATTTTTGTAATGGAAATTAATTAAAAATGATACATGTTTTAGAAATTGACAGAATGACTTATGAAATACTAGATCTCTAGGATTTGAATGGTTACTCATGAAAATCTACATTTAAATTGCCAGTTTAAAAAAATACCATTGTGTAGTATCATTTACCTGTTCTTCTATTCTCCTTGCTTGATTGATATTCTTGCTTTGTACTTGGTTATTAACCAGGTTTTCAATTTTGAAAATCCTGGTTATTAGATTGGGGTATGGCGGGCGGATGGGCGGATGGGCGGGCGTCAAACGAAATTGTGTCCGCTCTGTTACTCTTCAACCCTTTGAAGAATTTTGATGAAACTTCAGACAAATGTTTACCACATCAAGATGACGTGCAGAACGCATGTTCCGCATGGCTGGCTCCAAGGTCAAGGTCACAGTGACATTAACATTGAAAATCCTGTCCGCTCTGTAACTCTTCAACCCTTTGAAGAATTTTGATGAAACTTCAGACAAATGTTTACCACATCAAGATGACGTGCAGAACGCATGTTCCGCATGGCTGGCTCCAAGGTCAAGGTCACAGTGACATTAACATTGAAAATCCTGTCCGCTCTGTAACTCTTCAACCCTTTGAAGAATTTTGATGAAACTTCAGACAAATGTTTACCACATCAAGATGACGTGCAGAACGCATGTTCCGCATGGCTGGCTCCAAGGTCAAGGTCACAGTGACATTAACATTGAAAATCCTGTCCGCTCTGTAACTCTTCAACCCTTTGAAGAATTTTGATGAAACTTCAGACAAATGTTTACCACATCAAGATGACGTGCAGAACGCATGTTCCGCATGGCTGGCTCCAAGGTCAAGGTCACAGTGACATTAACATTGAAAATCCTGTCCGCTCTGTAACTCTTCAACCCTTTGAAGAATTTTGATGGCTCCAAGGTCAAGGTCACAGTGACATTAACATTGAAAATCCTGTCCGCTCTGTAACTCTTCAACCCTTTGAAGAATTTTGATGAAACTTCAGACAAATGTTTACCACATCAAGATGACGTGCAGAAATTGTTGTCTCATTATTAAGTATACTCCTTGCAGACAGTATTGTTAGCCGAAATTTACATCCTACTCATTATCATGTATTCTCATGAATATTATCTTTTCCTTCATGTCATGTTATAATCTTTTGAATATTCATAGCAATCTTCATTCCAAAATTCATACTATAGTATAGAATCAGAACAACATTTTTGAAAACCTGGTTTCGTGGCATTGCCATGTTTCTTGTTACAGTTTAATTTCTGCATTTAGATGATGAATGTGGACAATATAATACAAGCTTTCTTCTTATATAATGCAAGGTTTCTTTGAAGATGAAAGACATTTATAGCTTTCAAAAGGTACTCCGCCTTTGAAATATTGCATTTGCATATATGTGCCAGGGTAGTTTGATTTTTTGTTAAGACAAATGTTGGTGAATACCAGTGTTGATCAAAGTATGCTGACAGTGATAGGACAGTCAGTTATTTGTACATGTGCCATTATTATCATTATTATTATGTAACTAATCCTGCATATATAAGTGATCTGTTGGTTATGAAGTTGAGGTTAGGACTGAGAACTTACTTCAAAGTAATTTTTAGTGAATTCAGTATTGCTGTTAATCCTGAATCGCTGACCATTACAGTTACTAGTGAGTTAAGAGATGACCTTAAACTATCAATATAACACTTAAATGATTGAAAAATTGTGATTTTGACATTTGGTAAATGTAAAATAGCCATTTACTGATCGGAACTTTTATGTATTTGTATATGAGTCAAGATCAAAACACTTTATATTATAAGGATATGATAAGTTCATAAATTCCTTTGATAGCATTTGACCTTTTTCTTTTATCAACCACCTTTAATGAAAGTCAAGGTCACCATGAAATACTTATCTAGGTCAAATAAACTGTCTTTAAATAGATTTTTGTTAGGTTATTAGTAAGTTGATATAATCTTTTGAAAAGGCATAAATATTTCATACAGTTTCTTCCTTTTATAATTTTATGAATTACTTGTATTATTTTTATTATAGTTGGTAAAAAGTTAAAAACTAGACACAAACCTTTTGTTTTTGTTTATTTTGGTGTTTCACGGTAACAACACAAAAATGTCATTTTTGTCAAGACATCTTTATCATGCTATCTTATATGCAACGATTGTGTTTGTCAATTATTTAGCAATTCTGTGATACATTTTTATCTCTGTTTTTCCGAACAACTTGCCTGTCATAATATTGTAAGAAGTGTGTTATTGTCCAGAAATATAACTTGAGAGGAGTTGGATGAACATATATGTGTGTGTGTGCGTGCGTGCGTGAGTGTGTGCGTGCATGCATGTGTGTTTGTGTGTGTTAGAAGAGATTGTAGTTCTTGAATATGCTTAAATCTCATAAATACATTTTGCTCAGCTTCCATTGCAATCATTTAATGATGATTTATTTTGCACTTTTTGTTGTTTTTTCTTTGTCCAGAGGTTACGTATATTTCTTTATCTTTAAAGCGTGGAGTTTAGTTAGATTTGAATTTATTTTCAGTATCTTGTTTAAAAATTTTACTGATCTAAATTTTTGTGGTTATTTTAATTTAAGCATTTTTTCTTTGAAAATGAAACTGTTTTAAAACATGCTACCTGTACTTTTTTCATATAATGGTAAACTTTGAATATGAACTGAAATTCAGTCTGTTCTGTTGTAATCTGATGAAGTAAGATATTTTGCAAAGCCATTTTCATATGAATGTTGCAAAATACAGACGGAACCTTTGTTGTAGGTAACTTCACATACTCTTTACATTTGTTCAGTTGTTAGATCCAAGATGAAACAAGGTATGCTCTTGTGTCTTTTTTGTACTTTCTTCCTGTTACATCAGCTGTAGAATGGCTTGCCTTGAGAATTTTTCTGTTTGTTTTAATTCATTTTATTTTGTGTTATAAGTTTCTTATATTTGCTCAGACATAGAGCATTTGACCCTTTGCATTTAAGATAATTTGTAATCACTCAGTAGTGAAATCTCAGTACTATTACATTCACAATGCTCAAACCTCAGCAATATCGCAATGCTCACATTGATCTTCAAAACTTTCAGAATTATATAGTTAAGATGCTTCCATTTGCCATGTGGCCTTCCCAAAGGTTATTGGAATTTTTTTATGGAAATAACTGACAGATTTTGTACTGTAAGTGAATGTAAGGTAAAATGAAAATATCCATTCATTTGACATTGATGTCAAAGCAAAGACTCTTGAATTATGATGCTTGTATTTTTCAGATTTTTTTTCCGGTTAGTTTTCATTGTGAACCTAATTACCATAGAAATCTCTTTAGAGTTAAATGTTAAATTTATTTGTTTCAGTTTTTGTTCACTATTTTGGGTTATACAAATACTTGGTATTTTTGTAAATGGTTTGCTTAGCATACTGTAAATAAAGTGGTAAAAATTCAGTTGACTTGCTTTTTATAAAACCAAAGGAACGAGTTTTATGATGCATGTTTTGGTTCATCTTTCTGTCTGTTTGTAAATGGAATCTTTTGATTGCAACTTCTGTAGTTCAAGCTATCTATTTGAGTTTATTTATCGTCAGTACTAATTGCCCATATTACTGATGTCCCCTGCAGAGGTTAGTTATTAGTTTACCTTACCGAAGGTCAGGTGTAGCTTTAGGTATGCTATTTCGTCCATCGTCCACAATTGACTTTAAACATCTCCTCCTATACCACTTGGTTAGTTGCACTTAAACTTTACAGAAATGATGCTTGGTTTCTTTCAAAGTTATATAAAAAATGTAATTCCATGAAAAACTCTGGTTGCCATGGCAACTGAAAGGAAAAACTTCAAAAATCTTCTTGTCTGAAACCACAAGGTTAGACCTTAGATATTTGGTTGATAATAACATCTAGTGGACCTCTACCAAAGTTATGTAAATCATGGCCCTAGGATCAAATTTAGACCCACCCCAGGTGTTTCTTGATTTTACATAGACTTATGTAGGAAAAACTTTAAAGAATCTTCTTGCCAGGAACCATTAGGCATAGGATTTAGATATTTTGTGTGTACCATTGTCTAGTGGACCTCTACCAAGTTTATACAAATTATGGCCCTTGGCTCAAAATTGGCCCCGCCCCAGGATCACTTGATTTTACATAGAGTTATATAAAAAGTCTTGTAAATCATGGCTGTGGGATCAGAATTGGCCTAAGTCCTGATTTTACACAGACTTAAGTAGGAAAAACTTTAAAGAATCTTCTTGTAAGAAACCACTAGGCATAGGATTTATTTATTTTGTATGTACCATTGTCTATTGGACAACTACCAAGTTCATACAAATCATGGCCCCTGGATCAAAATTGGCCTTGATTACTTGATTTTACATAAAAAAAATCTTCTTGTAAGAAACCATAAGGCCAAGAATTAAGATGTTTGGGGTGTGATTGTCTAGTGGACCTCAGCAAAGTTAATAGAAATTATGCCTCTTGGATCAAAATTGGCCCTGCCCCAGGGGTCACTTGATCTTACATAGAGTTACATAGGAAAGAAGTTTTAAAAATCTTGTCAAAATAACAAGGCTTAGAGCTTTCATATTTGGTTGATAGCATCATATAGTGGACCTCTACCAAAGTTGTATAAATCATGGCTGTGGGGTCAGAATTGGCCCAAGTCCAGGGGTCTCTTGATTTAACATAGACTTAGGTATGTAAGAAAAACTTTAAAGAATCTTCTTGTAAGAAACCACTAGGCATATGATTTAGATATTTTGTGTATACCATTGTCCAGTGGACCTCTATCAAGTTCATACAAATCTTGGCCCCTGGATCAAAATTGGCCCCCCCAGTGGTCACTTGGTTTTCTTGGAGTTATGTAGGAAAATGATTTAAAGAAAGTGAAAGACCTTGAGCTTGGTTTATCATTGCCTAGCTAATTAGATGGGCTTTGGAAGATATTGGCCCTCACCAGGGTATTCAACCCCCACCCACCTCGTACCCTCCCCCCCCTCCAAAAAAAACCCCATCCATCCTTGTCCCTGACCTTCATGTGACATACTAACCTACGTCCTTGATTTTCTTTGAAGCTACATCAATGAAATTTTAACTATTTGTGTAAATATGCATGCAGACTTCAATTTTGACCTTTGCTGACCTTGACCTACAGATCTACTTCTTTGTTTTTGAAGATATGTGTTTGAAATTGTAACTATTTGTAAAAGTTTGCATACAGACTTCAAATTTGACTTCGGTTTACCTTGAACTATTGACCTTCTTTCATAGTTTAAAATATTTTTTGATATCTAATGTGGTATTTGAACTGTCTACCATTTGACACATCCCTTAGGTGCAACCCCACCCCCACTCCACCAGTTGTTTGGTAGTTTCTTTTTAGGTCAGTGACCCAGTGCCACCTGGTCCTTTTGTCTTAGGTTGTGGGAAAGTGCAAGATACAGAAAACACTCCATTCTGGAGACACCCAGAGACTATAACAATGGGAAAGGAACTGGATGATGTCCTTCATCCCCACCAAGTGCGAAGGAATAAACTTCACCGGGAAGCGCAAACCAGTTCAGACCCACTATACTATCCACGGGCAAAAACTCGCAGCTTTCAAGACTGGTAGATATTTCGGCATAATCCGAGAACCTTTCCTGGAAGCCAAATGTCGATTCGGCAACTATGAAGACCAACAAAAGCCTGGCTTTCCTTAGACGCCACCTGTCCAGTTGCCCCGCCAAAGTCAATGCCTACACCTATACTTCAGTGGCGCGGCCAATACAAGAGTATGCCTTAACAGCCTCGGACCCGTATACCCAAGTCTGCATCAATGAAGTCGAAACCGTAGAAAGAGGTGCAGTCCGTTTCGTCAAGGGGGACTTTCATATAACAAGCACTACATCCCAGAAGATAACTTGGCTGACAAACTCTGGAAATCAGGCACAAGCATGCATTGCTCACGATGATTTTTTAATTTTTTGTTTTGTTTCAGACCCTCTAATGAGGTAACCCCACTTATTCTCCCCGTCATAGGTTCAGATGAGGGTCGGGGGTCCATCCCTCATTAATCCCCTTCCGCAAAGCGGGTAGGGGATTATAGGAATGACCTCCATCTGTCAGTCCGTCCGTAACACTTTCGTGTCCGCTCCATAACTTTTAAACTGCTGAAACTTTTTTGAAATAACTTGGCACAAGTGATCACCATTATAAGACGATGTACAGAGCGCAATTATTGGGTTGCTACCCTCAAGGTCAAGGTCACACTTAAAGGTCAAGTGTTAAAAAGTCTACATTTCATGTCCGCTCCATAACTTTTTAACCGCTGAAAATTTTATGAAATACTTTGGCACAAGTGATCACCATTATGAGACGATGTGCAGAGTGCAATATCAGAGTGCTACCCACAAGGTCAAGGTCACAGTTAAAGGTCAAATATCCACATTTCACGTCTGCTCTATAGCCTACTAACTTGGCTTACGAAAAGTTTTTTAATTATTTTGCACAAATGATCACCACTATGACACGATGTGCAGAACCCAACATCCAGGTTGCTACCCCGAAGGTCAAGGTTAAATGTTCTCCATAACTTTTTGACTTTATGGAAGATTTTAAATAACTTGGCACAAATAATTACTATCATGAGACTATGTGCTTGTTAGTATAATTTCTTTTTTTCATATTTAAAAAGTAATTTGTCGGGTTTTCTCCTAAATCTTCATACCTACATTTTGATCGAATCATAGTTCTTTTATTTTCTTTTTACATAATTTTTCTAATTCCCTTTTTTTATTTGTAAGTTCCTAAATAGTTTCTCCATCTTTATGTTGGAAATTCTCATTAACGTGTTTTTCTAGACTTTTATTTTAATTCGTAGGTCTTTTTCAAGTTTTTGCTCTTTTTTTGTTTTCTCCGCCGAAAATTAAATTGTTTCCCCTCGCAAGACTACAAAGAAAATTTCCAAAAATAATCGATCGTTTATATTTAAGTCATTTTCATTATTTGCCTGTGTTTTTACATCCGCGTTATTTCGTTCTTTCTTGTGTAAATCTATTAAATTTTTAATGTGTTTTTTACTAAAGTTACGTAAGTGTCACCCTTTAATAAAGAATTGTTAAATTTACAATATCCCCTATCTCTTTGGTTTTCTGAATTTACTAAATTTATTGTAATACCTGCATGGTCTGTTCTATAACCTGGAATAATTTTGGCTTCACTCACATATAAAGAAGTTGAAAAACTTACGATAAAAGATCAAGGCGTGCTTGTTTTCTTATAGGGTTATTTCTTCTCCATGTAAATTTAACGCTATCTTCATGTTTTGCTCTCCAAATATCTATAAAATTTTCGTTTTAAATGAAATCTAAAACTGTTTTTCTTGCTCTTGGATTATTAACATTTACGTAATTTTCTGTGTCTTTATCTGGATTTAGAACTAAGTTCCAATCGCCAAAAATTATTGCATACTCGTTTTCTATTCCAAACAGTAAATGAAAGACACAACTTAAACCTAAGCTCTGCACAAAATGAAAAACTAATACTACCAAAACCAAAAACAGAACTCTTCAGGATTTACTTACTCTGGACCCAAAATATGGAATGGCATACCAACACATATTCGAAATTCTGATACTCTGAGGAAATTTCAAGCCGCTTATATTCAGTGGCAATTTCCTAAATAAATTTTGTAGTGATTATCCATGTCAGAACAATGCTAATGGTGAATTTAAGTTACCTGTATATTATCTCATTATTGTCTTTATTGCTGTATACATATATGTGTTTATGTTGATAATTCAGTCATTCAGTCAGATAACATTGTTTTCATAATACAAAAAATCATGTTTTATTAATTAATATGATGATGTGTATGTATATACTGTATATATATGTTGACTGTATAAAACTATATTATGTTGAGGCCCGCATAGAATATCGGGAAACCGAATGCGTAAGCCTCATTAAATAAAGACGTTACTTACTTACTTACTTACTTACTTCTAATTCTCTTATTTTGCTAAAAATTTTACGATAAAATAATGAATTATCTTCATTAGGACCATAAATGTTTACTAAAGTTGTACGTTTACCATTGATATATACATCAAAAATAACATAATTTCCATTTATATCAAAATCAATATTCTCAACTTTTCGTTCAAAAGTATTTTGAAACAGAATTGCAACTCCGCGACTATTACTTGTATGTTCACTCATAAACATATCGTTTCCCCATTCCGCTTTGACATACGAACATAAACTTTTTGAAATATGTATATCCTGTAAACATATGATATCGTATTTGTTTTGCCTTACGTATTGAAATAAATCCCTTCTCTTCTGAGTATTTCCAAGTCCCTGACAATTCTGAGTATAAACTTTTATAGCATCAACCATTTTGTAAAATAAATGAATTTTCTATTAAAAATCGCAAGGAAATCACAGCTGGCTGAAGCTCACGATGATTTATCGTATCGTCAACTGCCTTATCGAAATCAGTCCATATGTGTATCTCCGCACTGCCACGACAACCACCCTAGGAAATGCCACGAGCTTCATAGTCTCATACTGTCAGACCGACTACCTTCGACACCCATTCTTCCCCTCCGCTACGAGTCTGTGGAACCAGTTGCCAGACCAACTTGCCACAGCACACAGTCGTTAGGCCTCAGCGGATACCCGAACAACCAATGTACATAGTTTTAACTGATTTTGCCCACCTTGTTTGATTGTGTCACAGAGCAACTTTTACCAAGTTTTTCTTGTGCGACAATACTCCAGAGTGGGATATTGCACAGTATTGGAAGAAGAAGAAAAAAAGATTAAAACTGGCATCATAAGAATGAGTAAATAATTGGTCATATTCAGTGCTGGGTTTGTCTAGTGCTTTACAGAGGACGTCTTTTTATAAATTGCAAACATGTTATATTCGATTTCAAAAAGTCTTATTCAAATGCAACTATTTTGCAAACTATTATATAAACGATTATTTTAAAGGCACTCTCATGTCAATGTATATGTACGTTAGAAATAAACTTTGATCGGAACAAAAATGTTGCAATAAAACTAAGACAACGCATGAAGCTGGAATTTGTATTGCTCTCCAATTAAATTAACGAATGTGCGCTTAGTTACGTCTAAACATCTTTTAAAAAATGAACTGAAATTTGAAGAGATGGGCTTTAAGATTTTCTTATCCACATTCATTTTGCTCAGCAAAAAAGTAAATACTTCCCAATCTAGATCGTAAAAATACTGTAAAGTTAGTGTTATTTGAGAAAACATTTATTTGGAATATTTGTGTTACAACTGAAACATCCTAAGATGGTAAACATTTCCTGTACTAGCACTCCAGATGTTTTAAAAATGAAATTTGCTCAAATTTCCGTTGTCTATTATTTCGGAGTTATTTCAGAGCATTGTATAATTGAATAAAGATATAACACAATCATGCTTTAAGCCTTATCAACTATTATAACTATTTCTTTTTTTTTTTTTTTTTTTTTTTTTTTATAAATTTGCACTTATTCTACTATAACAAGATACTATATTATTCGAGTAATTTACTAAATTAAAACAATGTTCTACGTTCATTATGTAATCATCTTCATTATCGTTTTCTTGACAAAAATGTATTTATTGTTAATGATAGTTTAATTGTGAAAATTTCACATTTTTTTCGCGCCCAGTATTTACATCTATTGTTATTTATATATTTATACTATTTTTTCTTGCGTGATTGCGGTGGTAACGACCTTAGCTTATTTAAATCGCTGTTGACACGTTACTCAAGATAAAACAAAAACTTGAAACATTAAGTAAGTGTTGGACAATTCATAGTTACGAAGACGTATGGCTTAGATCTGTTTATGCAAGAGGACACTGCCTTCTGACTGTATTTTGCAAGAATCTTTAAAGCTGGATTGATCAATTTAAACGATTTTCAGTATTTATTTTAAAAAAATGTTCAATATTTTAAGCCTGTAGGGAGGAAGTTGTATTTGTAACTGGAATAGTCACTCAGTTAAAGGAAAGACAAAACTGATGAACTTCCTCATTGCATTTACCGAAGTTTAAGATGCAGTAATTATACTCCCTCTGTAACATGCCTATATTGATGAAAGCTTGCCAGTCAATTTATTGCTAAATGCGAAAACAAAGAAATAATAATAATAATAATTAACCGCTAAAAAATCTATGTTGTTTCACAGATGCTAAATGCAGCATTTAGGCGTCTTGCATAATACGGCTGTAAAGGTTATTGAATTGTTATGAAGTCTACAAACCTTAAACTTATCAAGAAAGGGCAATGGCCAAGTATAGTTATGTTTCTTTACCCAGCACTTCTCCTTATTGTCATCTAGCCATCCGGCAAGGTATCGAAGTGTTACAGAGTTATACACCGGACAAAAATTTAACTAGAAATTTTAACAAATGGCAAAACTTAGCAAATAGACATAGGTGTTATGGTTCAAATACTCTAATGCCATCTAAATATCTAAACTATAAATGTTTCAAGTAAACATTGATTTGTCATAGAGTTACTGACAAAGGTTTCGGACGAACGGATAGACGTAGATCACTACCTGTTCACCTGTCGCCTATTGAACGGGACATAAAAATCACATAATTCTAAAACTTTACATTGAAATCCTACTATAGTGACCTAAGATCAATGGCCCTGGGCGATAGATCTACGCATATCCAAATCATTACTATTGAGTAAGTAAATGACGTATTTGAAAGGTTAGGTGATGGCAAAGAAAACAAGACATTAAAACTTCATTAACTTATTAATAAGAAATGGCAAGACATTTCGACATATATCTTATCTATTCGCTAGAGCTAAGGAGCTACTTCATGGGCGACAATACCAGTATGTCTTTTTATCCCCCTCCCCCTTAAAAAAGGGAGGGCATATTGCTTTGCTGCTGTCTGTCGGTCGGTCTGTCGGTCGGTCTGTCCACCAACAGTTTCCGTTCATTTTCTTCGCAGAGGTTGCACATACTGAAACAAAATTTGGTATACAGATTTATAAAAAGAATATCTAGATCAAGATCTGTTTTGGGTTTGATCGAGCAATTTTTGACAGAGTTATGCCCCTTGGACTTAGAAAAATTCCAATTATTTGCAGTTTCCGTTCATTTTCTTCGCAGAGATTGCACATACCGAAATGAAATTTAGGATATAGATTTATCATAACAATATCTAGGTCAAGTTCTGTTTTGGGTATTATCGAGCAATTTTTGACAGAGTTATGCCCCTTGGACTTAGAAAAATTCCAATTATTTGCAGTTTCCGTTCATTTTCTTCGCAGAGATTGCACATACCGAAATGAAATTTAGGATATAGATTTATCATAACAATATCTAGGTCAAGTTCTGTTTTGGGTATTATCGAGGAATTTTTGATAGAGTTATGCCCCTAGGACTTAGAAAAATTCCAATTATTTGCAGTTTCCGTTCATTTTCTTTGCAGAGGTTGCACATACTGAAGTAAAATTTGGTATACAGATTTATCATAAGAATATCTAGGTCTAGTTTTAGCTTAGACACGTCATACTTGATAGGTTGATGCATCTCAGATAGTACCTGTAGATAACCCCTACTGATTTTAAGTTCAAAAGGTAAATTACATTTCCATGTACACTGTCCATAATGTATACTGCCGGGTGGGGGCATAAGTGTTTCACAAACATCTCTTGTTAACCTTGAGACAGTACCGCATCAGCATATCTCGTCTAGCCCAAATTACGTTAAGTCCAGAAGTTTTGGACGGAAAGTTCAAAAGCATCTTTGTATATTGTATAACATTTAACATTCATATAAATGAAGGCAAAAGTCAATAGTAAATTTTGTTTCAAATCACGTGATTTGAAATACTACTGACCAGCAGCGCAGTATAACGAATGTGGATCAGATCAGCAGAAACGTGCTTCGCATAGTTTTGTGCTAAGTAAATATTATGGGCTGTTTCAATCGAAGGAATTTTGCAACTGAAGTGTACTGCTTCGGCGTCTTAACAACTCCATTCTCTACCACTATTTAAAGGCTAGTTGTAACATATATTGATAAGATTTTTTGCTCGTTCTCATATGTTTCCCAAGTTTGTTTTGCATTGGATAGGCTGTATTGCAACATTAAAATCCTTCTGAATGAAAAACTAAATAACTGCAGCTCGTTTTCCGGTTTGGTTTCATCCGTTTATTGTTTGGGTTGTATAAAATCATTTTTAGTAATTTAAAAACTACTGAAAAATGACAAAACGAAATAACGAGGTATATAGAGGGTTACGGAATGCTTATATAATTAGGTACATGTAATAGCTATATGTCATAGTTGAACAAATTTTCTTCATTCATATAGGTTTATACAGAACTGAAAAAAAGTTCATGAGGTTCAGCTTGCCTTAGAAAGGTTGTTGCTTCTTGGAATTCACAGGTTAACTTCAAGTGAACTTGTTTTGTTATTGAGAGTATATATGAATAACCACTAGTCCTGCTAGCTGTTCCCTCTAGTGTCCTGGAGACAAAGATCAATTTGCTCATTTTACAGTTTGGATGTGGTTTGTTACAGTCGCTGTCTGGTCATTAACTCTAACCAAGCACTGTGAAGATAGTATCGTCACAACTAAATAATAATTACGCCCCATATGTTCTGAATGTCACAGTTGTCCGTTTAAACTTCATGTGTGGCATTAAATGCATACTGACTTTTTCTGGTTACCGTGAAAGGTTTCTTTGAATCCATATGCTGTAAGCTCTGGTGCTTTTCGGGCAAATATTTGTTTATAGAAAAATCGCTGAATGTTAAGGATTCGAACATTTGTTTTTACACTAAAGTTCCACTGGTTTTCTTTGAGTTGCCCATAAGAAAGTTAATAATGTCCCATGACGGATTATTGAAATGAGAATAGAAACACTTGCAACTGTACTTAGAAATTATACCTTAACCTTTTGGAAGAAAATGTTTGATACTTACGAAAGGTTTATACAATATGGTATATGTATTTATGACTTAACTCAAAAATGGGTTGAATGCGCGAGAAGCTCAAGAAAAATAGTCTTTTTTAATATGCAGACTGTTGTTTTTGTGACTTAACTTTGAGGTATAGAGACGAAATGCGAATTGACAAACTTTAAAACTACGATTACTTTATATAGATGCGTATATTTAGAATCATATTGAATTAGAACAATACTTTTGATAGAATAGATTTGTTTCAAAATGTAAAACCCATCGTTTCTACTCGAAATTACATTATTTGCTGCTGACATTGCAACATTTAGAAAAAAGTATAAAATCTTTCTCGACTTAAGTGCTTTGAAATGTTTTTAATACTTTGTCTTTGGATATTTTATTTCTCAGTCTATTCATGCCTAGCAGTGAAATAAGATTTGTTCATGAAAAGAACTTGTTACTTATAAAATGTATTTGCAGACATAAAGTCATAATATTTATTTTATTCCGCCATTTTGATCAATGAAAACATTTGTCCATTGACATATTAGGCATATATACAACGGGAATTCAAGGAACAGGGACATTACTGTTATGAACAAACCATTCTTTGAAGGATA
The DNA here is from genome assembly GCA_012932295.1 of Cyclina sinensis. Taxonomy (NCBI): domain Eukaryota; kingdom Metazoa; phylum Mollusca; class Bivalvia; order Venerida; family Veneridae; genus Cyclina; species Cyclina sinensis. The sequence goes on along the minus strand of JAAONU010000001.1, from coordinate 17,988,608 downwards.
GTAACATAATTAAAGCCCTGGTTATTGAAAAGTGACAAGCAAGCTATAGATAATAGATACTGAATGTGGTGAACACACTATTGGCATATGCACAGATATTAAGGTAACAACTAAGTTTCAAGTTGTGTTGGTATAATTCTTAATGGAATAAAAATTCTTTGACTTAATTCATCATTTTCAGTTTCACAGTTTGTTTATCACCCTGAGTAATAGCTCAAAAAACTTTAAAGTTTAGAAAATGGTTACATATTTCTGGTTCAAACAATATCTTAAGTATAAATTTAAACAAAGAACAATAACTCTGTAAATGGCCATTCTGCTATATCATTGTCCTCGTTTTCCGTGAAGATACTGGACACCAAAAAACAGCCAACTTTTTTGGATAAAAACAAACTGACGAAAACAAAGTAATACTAACCAATAGGAACAGTAAGAAACCAATTCATCAGTCATTTTTATCTACATTTGTAAATATAAATATCGTTGGTCGTAACATACATGTAGCAAATGCAAATGCAAATAATAAGAGTAGTAAAATAATTATTTATAATAATAATAATAATAATAATAATAATCATAATAATGATAATAATGGTAATAATAAAAAAATAAATATTATTATAGTGTAAGTGTTTGCTTCATTGATAAGCGTTAATGAGTTACTGTTTCGAAGTCCGCACCTTTTGTTTTATTGATATTTGATGTGAATCTTGACAAGAACGTATTGCTGTATCATTATGCTATGTTATATTCACGGAAAAAAGCAATATATCTCTAAGACATTATCACAAGGAACACCTGGCTTTACGCTCTCTTACTATGCATCAAATTAAGGTTAATCTATAACCTAGGGAACTACAGAAATGGATAGTCAGTCCATCGGAACATTTTAATACTGCTATCTAAACATCACTCTAACCGCTTAAACATTTTATCTGTAGTCCTTAGAGTTTTTCATATTTTCATATTCAAACACAAAAAAAGTTTACAATCGAAAACCAGTGGCAAACAATCATGAACAGCAAAAACTTTCGTTCGTATCGCGCCTTCTCCACTGGTGTCCATGTACAATAACAGATCTTAGTATATATATATATATATATATATATATATATATATATATATATATATATATATATACAAAAGTTTAAAAAAGTGCCGGGCAAGTAATTAAAATATATATATATATATATTCAAGCAGATTAAATTATTCCTAAAACATACGATCATACCGGTTGAACAAGATAATTAGACATTTAGACATTAGCAGTGTTTGCGTGGTTTTCATTTTTAAACATTATGTTTGAAACAATTACAAAATGGCTCTTCATGATTGTGTTTATGAAGGCATCGAGTGTCCTTGAACACCATAAAACTATTTCTATTAAAAATGCATATTTTTACCAGACATAAATAATTTATGCTTACTCAAGTAGACGAACTTTGACCATGAAAGATCTGTTTAATTTCATGGTGTTTAAGAAAATTCTGAATGTTAATTATCTACAACAATCCGAGAAGAATTTATGTTTAGTTTTAATATGAAGCTGCACGTGGCGGGATTTGGTGTAGTCCCAGCTAAGAACGTAGGCGACGCAACCTGCTTCTAAGAATGTTCAAAGATAAATATCTGATTGCTTTCATCACGATCAAAACGTAATTTCCTGTAATTAATGTAATTACTATTTTGAACAATATTGGGTTATGTCATCTGGTTTTGCCATAAATTAGCCCTTGAAAGCAAAACAACAAACTATTGAATAGTGTTGAATAACTGTTAGTATCAAAAGTAATTCAAATCTAGCTGATATGGTTTTGAAATATTTGCACGAATTACCGAAGATTATTTGTAATGTGGACAACAATGTTGCATATTAACAATGTAATCGAAGCATAATTATATCTATATAAAATTTCTCTAACAATAAAATATCTTCTATGGGGACTTAGCTATAAATTCAAAATAGACACATTAAATGTTCTGTACTTTTATGCAAAAATACCTAAATTTAATTACATCAACATTTCACCATGTTTAATTTATAGAACACTCACCTTGAAAACGATTGTTGATAGAAAAAAGGACCACGTCATCTTAAACATCATACCCATTTGTCTTCATCTGTTGATTTGTTTTAGATAAAAACTAGTTTATTAAAAAAAATCTCATCATATGATAGATGTTCCTTAATTATCAACTGGTCCCGATAATGGAAGCGACTATAAATATTTCAGAATTTCAACATGCAATCAAAGACGGATTCAGAACGGTTGTTTTCACAATGTCTTGTCGAATTCTTATGCTCATACTTTGTATTCAGCCGCTGGTTTGGGGCTCGACAAAGAAAGGTGTGGTTCTCTGGTGGGAGGATCTGTACTGTGATGATTTTGCATTGTTATTGAACAAAACAGCTTGGTGGTGAGTTGATATTTCTATGATAATGTTACTAGTACAGTATAATAGATTATTAAAATTGTTATGACAGGCCCGTTATCAAGCAGGTCTGTGGCAAGATTGCAGTTTTTCCTTACAAAAAACACGGAAACAACACTTTAAAAAAAATAGAAATCAATAGTTGAGCAATATATACAACCGCAATAAAGATGAAAAACTTTCATTTCAGTATCAGTAATTTCATTGCAAATACATGCTAATATTGAGAGCTTTTTTTTTCACAAATTAACACTGTAATTTGATTTTTTGAATTTGGATTAATAGTCCAGTGTAAGAGGGCCACGGAAAGCGTATCATTTTTACACAACGTATTTCCTCATTTTAAAATGTTTTGTATCATGATTTCAAGATGTCCTAGCGTTGTCTATTCTAATTAATGAGAATTAAATACTTGAATCTAGTTTATTAGCTATTATTTGTTTTCGGTTTCAGCATTTAGATCTCAAAACAAAAACACAGTACATGACGAATTAAAAAAATATTATTACATACTGTGTGATACGTTAGAACGACATGACGTTATCAACAATTCATATTCTGTTATAACACAAGTTGGCTGCTTAAAAACCATCAAATGAGTTGCCCAATAACTGAATTGCACTATGATTACATCTTGATGCCATAGTTCTTGCGATACTGATAGTTGTATTTTTGCTTTATTTTTATAATGTTTCTGTCCAAGTAAGTAAACATTGTCAGAGTGTAAACAAAGTTAGTAAGTAATTTTATTACAATATTACAATATATAATAAGACCTTACAAACACAGGGTATAATGAATACTAAAAAAGAGATCAATAACAATTTTAAATTTTACAAGCATTACATTTCCAGTGATTATATTCACTTATCATGCTATACACTGATCATTACAAAATGACCAGATGTGTCATTAAAACGAGATGTTTCTGTATCTTGCATTATCCTCAACAACTTAAAATAACTAACCTCTTCATGGGACATCGGTCATATGGGCAACCGGTACCAACGTTCAATAATTTCAAATAGAGCAAAACACAGTTATTTTAGCAACGTTCACATCGCGTGCTGGACTACATTGTTTATAAGGTATTGTGTATGACGTAGTCATCTAGGTGCAAGTAAAGAAGTGTCATTTTACAAAATATGTAAACGTTGAGAAGAATTCAATTAATTAATTAATTAATTAATTTTCGAGTAGTAACCGCATTATTTTTTTAAGTTACAATTTTTAACGTGTTATTTTGATAAATGTGCCTTTATTGTGTCTCTTGCACTTGAGCGTATTTCTGCATTACTGAACTGAAGGTATAAATCTACGTCAAAGGCAAAAATAGCGACGGAAACTACCGATGTCGTGACGGAAACAGCCGATCAACAAAAACACATTTTTTTATCAAGATAAATATTTTTGTAATTCTGTAATTAAACCATTTTAATAATGACGTTATGATTATTTTGATGAGTAAAAAGTTGCTATTCACTTGTCCCTGTCTGAAATAGATTTTCAGTTGAGACGACTGAAAAACAAGTTAGCTGTTCAAAAAAGCATTCAATGAGTTATGCCAAATAATTGAATTTTACATGTTATGACACCGTGATGCAATATTTCTTGCGATATTGATAGTTGTCTCCCTACTTAAATGTTTCTTGCCCATGTTAGTAATATTGTCAGTGTGTAAACAAAGAAAGTAATTTTATTACAATATATATAGTATTATAAGTCTTTACAAGCACATGATATAATGAATACACTATACAATATAATCTTTGAGAACTCAACTGCGATCATCTATTTTAGAAATAATTAAAGTATCGTAAATAGAGTTGTCGTATTTTAACAAGTTGTCTATTAAAGCCGGCATCCCGCAGGAGTGGTGGTCCAGTGGTAACGCGCTAAACTGGTAATCCGGCCAGGAGTCGTGATTTCGCTACCCGCTCCTCCACTAAAATAACTTATTCTCTTTCGGATGAGACATTAAACTGAAGTTCCATATATCAGTGTGGAAAGAACCATAGGCGTCATTGAAATGGGATATTTTCTTGTTTTGCACTATCCCCAAACAATGAGGCGTCGGCCAAATGGTCAACAGGTACCGACGATAAATAAACTCAAATAGAGCAATACACACAGTTAATTTAGCAACACATCGCCTGCTGACATTAAGGGCATTTTCTGAGTTCTAGGGAATTGTTCAAATTGTTGACGTCCTAAACATTTATTTAAATGAGGCTTCATTTTTAAAATATCAAATCTAATGTTTTTATCAAATGATTTTTAGAAGTGTGAAACATAATTCTACGGCAAAAACAGTTTGCGAAAACGCCAAAGTCTGTATTGTGAGTCTTTTTACGTGCATTAAATAAATTTCAATTTTATTGCTTGTTATTAACAATTATACAAAATTATATGTAGATAACAATCAATTTCTCCGTAAAATTTAAAAACATCATTTACCTTAAAGGGGCTGTGCTCCAGATGACAAAAAAAGAAAGTTTTCTTGTATTATAAATTTCTTGTAATATTTATGACTAATGCTTAAAAACTAACTTACTAACAAAGAATAAGTCAGATAATCACATTATAAATTGATCTTTTTCCTTTTCATAGTGCTATACCGTAACGCGAGGGTATAACTATATCATATAAGATTTAAAGTAAATAATTGTTATTTCAGTTGCAGTGATTGTGGTGACAGTAAAAGCATTGGAAAAATTTTATTAACATGAGAGTCCAGAGCTGAAGCGAATATATATATTTTTTGTTCCATTTTGACTTTTATAATCAGTTTTGACGTAAGATATCATGTTGTTATAATCTCACGGCATCTAGATATTTAATTTAAGTAAAAATATTTTTATATCAAATCTGGAGTACAGCTCCTTTAATATTTAAACATTAATATTTGCCAGTCACAATGAAACCATCAGATTCAATACATTAAATGCAGCTTTCTTTATTTTCCCTCGCTAATAAACATGTAGAGAAATCAAATGATTGCACATTGTTAAAACTATGGCCGCAAATGAGGCCGAAGGATCGCAGGGCCGCAGAATAAGGATGTCAGAAAATATCCAGTTCCAGACGCTCTGTCGCATATTCATTTTCAACAGACGCTTTGCCGCATTTTGAAAACTAGTCACTATACTGGGTGATGCCCTAAGGGGCATATCCCAACAAATGATACAACTTTAGGAACATTCATTCGTTTATTTCAATCCGTTTGAAAGCAAACACAACCCCTCAAAATTTCGTTATATATATAGGCCGGGCCTACACTTCACTAGGAAAAAAGAAAGAAAAAAACATGCTGTGAAAAAAAATCAATACAATCATAAAGTGAAACGTTAAAACTGAATTGACTTTCTACATTTCGTTCTGCAATATGATTGAATTCGTAAATATAACACAAAGTATATTTGAGTAGCAAATACGCTTAAAGACTGTCATACCATTTTTATTTTAAGATCAACGCTGTTCAGTAACCAATCTACCTTTGAACACCATAGTATCCAAACTTTTGCATAATCTTAGCCTTTTAACTGTCTTGTGCAGGTATGACTGGAAATGTAACCCGCATCACTATTACCAGGATAATCGCTGTACATCGCTAATCGATCAATACAAGGACAGATATGTTCCTATGGTATGGGGTTTTAATAGACGCACTGATTACAGCTGCTACATGGGGACAGGAACCGGTGCTGTCCTTGGTCCTAATGAGCCCAACCATGCGAAGCAGTCTAATTTGACGCCAAAACAAGCGGCCGATCTTTGGCCAAGTTTGGAAAATCACGCTGGTGATAAAATCATTGTATCACCAAGCGCCTCGAACTGCAATAAACCAGACTGTCACGGCAATACGATAGAATGGTTTGACGCGTTCTTTGGTAACTGCAGCAACTGTCGAGTAGACAAACTCGCCACACATACCTACTGGTGTGGTGCGGAAAAAACGATAAATTACTTGGAGTATCTTTACAATCGCTATGGAAAGCCGATCTGGCTCACAGAATTTACTTGTAGACACAAAAACAACGATCCCGAAAGAGTCCTTCAATTCATGAAAGAAGTTCTGCCCTTGTTAGAAGCGGCACCATTCGTTGAAAGGTAAGTTACTTTTTTTGAAGTTTCAGTATCACCCGAAATTATAGATACAGTTATGCCAATAAATACTTCATTAAGATATATAAATAGATAAAATAAAAAAAGAAGGAAAGTTACATACTGAAAACTTGGAAGAAAAAATATAGATAGTTAAACAGTATGTTCTCCATTATTAACTTTACGCGGAATGACAATCAAAGCGCTTAAAGCGTAGAAAGACTGTCTGCTTGCGTAGATTTAGGCCGAGGTTTATATTTTGTTTTGGTAATGTTTATCCATCTTTTCTGGAATCAAGAAAATTTTCAGAAGGTCAGGAGAGATAAATGTAACATTCAAGATTAACACAAAACTGGCCGTTGTATGAAATTAATTAATTAATTAATTAATACGTTCGTTCTTTTGTATGTTTGTTAGTTAGCTCACGTTCCGATTGATTGATGAAATATATACGTTTATTTAAAGGATAAATAATCGGACATTTTGTTCGTTGCATTGACTGCCCACTTGAAGAATTTTGAAAGATCATTGTTGATCTTCGCTTTACATCATAATATTCTGGTCAAGTCGTTGCTTTCTATAAATACAGTACAAGAAAAATATTTATGCACAACATCAAGTCAGCCCAGAAGATTCTGAAGACATGAACGTGTCGGATACATGTAATTTTACGTATACTGAATGTCTATATAACTGTAGAACTGTTAGTGACTTTAAATTGACCATCTGTGAGTGCAATTCATATTCATGCCGCCACAATCATAAGTATTTTGCCAAACCAACGCTCCTACCACTGACGCAAAGAATCGATTCCCTGATGCGTTCGTCAGAGGTTGTATAGATTTCAGTTTGTTTCGCTACCTCTGTATGTTTATAATTTATCATATTAATGATCCCACCGCCTTAAGCAGATTTAAGTTATGTTGATAACTTATCACTTTAATTCATTAAAGAAATAGCCGATATTCACTGAGTCCTAATTGTGGCACACCATGCAGCAGTTACTTCCCTGAATGAAGGGCGGATAGGGGGGCGGATTACTGCGTAGGTAACTCATTTATATTAAGGGACCGAATGTTAAGAAAATTGTCTCTTCCTTTCCTTTTAAAGAAATTCCTGAAATTGTTTTAATGTACGGCTTTTGAAATTACAAACATTTGGTAGATTTACTTTTTTTGCATCGTTTGCATAACAGTTCAGGTTTCAACCCGCACCATATTTTTATGACCTCATCACTATCTATACCTAAATCTAAACTTTTGTTGAACTTTGTCATTCATTACCACAGACAGGTCTGTTGTATCATTAAAACAATAAACTGATATTATCTTTAAAATTGTCAAGTGTCTATGGCAATAATTTGTGCTTGTCATTTTATCCGATTTCGTGATCCCTGAATTAACCGTGCAATATGTCGATGTACGCAGTATAATAAATGATGTTAAAACGGGCGTGTCTCTCGATGCTAATGAATAATTAATAAAAACAGATCGCATCTGTCCATGTATAATTTTTGTTGAACTATTTGTCAGTAAGTTTAGACTTTGAGTTACTGAGCAGAGCAACCGAAATTTTGTTAAGTAAATATAATTTATGCGCACCTCGTTCTTCTACGCCACTGAGTAAACGAAAAACTATACAGATGCACTTTGTTGTGCGGAAAAAGTTGCGCCGTCGTAAAAGCAATCTAGAATATGATTGACTTAAGAAAAAAAGGAAAAATACTAATATTAAGCTAATTAGCAGAAGCTGTTCCATAAAACTATTCAGCTAACCCGCACACAGATACTCCAAATATGCACGGTTAAATAGGGATCACGAATTCGGACAAAATGTACGCAGATATTTGTTTCATGGAATTTGTTTAATAAAAACTTTGTCATTTAGATGTTTAATTTTGTTCAGAAATGCACATTTTGCGTTTTTACCTGTGTGTAGACAGAACAGATAAGTCAATGATAAGATTTCAACAAAATTTATGTTTTGATAGCTACAAGGTCAAGATTTTGTAAATCCGTTATGTCATCGCTACAAAAGTTGAGAAGATTTTTTTTAAATTTTTGTTTTAAAGTAGGGAAGTTAGAAAAAAATATCACTAACATTCACTTAGGAAAACAAATCAAGCAAGTCTTTAAAATTCTTATACTTTACTTCTAAAGGCAACGGACTGAATGGAAAATTAAGATGTAATGAGACGGTTAAGGAGGGTCACTCTCAATGTAGATGTCTGTAGCAACCAGAAAATTAATTACAGAAAGCAACTAAAGTCGGACTTCTTAGTTTGTTTGTTTTTCTTTCATGCTGGTTTCTGTCTTGAGTTCCTCAATAATATATCCATATATTAGCAACATGAATCAGTATAATAAATGGGTTAGCGAGCAAAACGACAAATAAATGAATTAAATTGAATATTGGTCGTTTGAATGTCAATGCTACAACATACATCAATAAGTAACATTCCACTGATTTGAAGACACCTTTGATACCAAATAGAGGGATGATTACGAAAGCAAAATGTGTGCCTCGGCATGAACTTAGCCTCATATCCAGCAGACAGTCTTTCTTTAACGCTTTAACCCTGAACCTGCTGAATTTTTGTAATGGATTTGTCCAGCTTTGAATTTGGAACGGTCCATTCAAAGTTTAAGGGATTTCAATATCAAAATAAAAGAATTGAGCTACCAACAGTATAGAGCCTGGTCAGACTGCACGGATGTGCAGGCTGGCCTGGCTCTATACTGGTGGCAAAGGCTAATCAATTTCGGTTCCAGCAGGTTAAGGGTTAAACGCTTTGAGTTAATTATCAAAATACGCACTGAACACCTAAACTGCCTTGACATTTACTAATTTTTGCTATACATTCACCAGTTTATTGCTTCAGCATGTGCATTTTCCGTTATATTCAGCGTAAACCCTAATTCATTTCAGGTATTTCTGGTACAAACTTAGAATAGTAGACGATTCGAAGTGGGTGCAGACATCTTCCAGTCTGTTTTATCCAAACACGTCAGAGTTAACCCCTGCCGGCGAATACTACGCGGCCTACACTTATACTCCTGAGTAAACAAACGCAATTCAAATCTGAAGCCGGTTTTTATAGCATTGATTCTTGAGAAGCCATGAAATAAATAATTATTGCACCATAAATGCTGTGTTTCTGTCTTCATTTCTTTTTCTGCTGAAGAGGCATTGCACCTGTATACTTAATTTGTAATATCCTATCTCTCGAAAGCACATGGGTTTTTTGAAATACGTGAAATATAAATTACACGTTTGGGTGCATAACAGAGGAATCTTATATACCACCTTCATTTCCCAAATAAAGCCAAAAATAAAACAAAGGAACTATTCAAGTTAAGAAGCTTTATTTATTACATGTTTAAACTGTATTTTAATTTTCCGTCATGACTAGATTAAAATAATCTTTTTTTATTCAGCTAAAGTTTTGCTCCGACGTCGGTTTGCAAGAGTATAGTGGTGTGCACAATCTAAGGCACATACTCAGAAAGACCTAAAGTTTTAGGTGTGAGCACCGTCAACGGATACTCAGATAACCGTCTATTTGTGATCAGAGTAATACGGGTTCGGTTATTCGAATTATCTCTTGATGTGTGTTTGATTTCCCATTTATCAATCAACCAGTGTGTAACCAATTGTATTCCCGCCATGACGAAGAGTGGTGGTTTCTAGCTCCTTGAAATAGAAATAAAAACAAAGGCAAGTGCAGGGTGGGGGGAAACATTTTATAAACTATCAGAATACAAAATCGTTTTTCTACTTATACAATTCATTTCCAACAAAATATACATGAACGTAATTTTCCTAAGCAAAACAGAAAATTAAATTCAATACAGCATACATTTAAGATTTTTAACAGATTTGTCAGTTGATATCTTTCATTATGATTTAACAAATATAACATTGTTAAGTTTATATAAGGTAACATGAATTTTACTTGAATATAAATGCTCCAGTTTTAAAAAAAATATAGAATTAACGTAGAAACATGTTTTGAGATAAAACATGTTTCTTCTGTCATGAAATGTATCTATTTCTTCGTTAAAACAGAACTGACATATTGATTCCAATTAAGAAATGCTGCACCATGACACCAATTATTGCTTTTTCATGCGTGAAAGGCACAATTTGCGAGCTTTCTTTTAGAAAAAAAGCTCTTTTCTGTAGTCATCGGTTGAAGAACAAGGATAAAGCGGGCAAGAAAAAAGCTTTTTAGGAAATAAGTTCTACCAGATGCTTAAACACGAGTTTAAACTCCTTTTATGTTACGTGGAAAACGTATTTCAGCGATCTAACTTTGGGTGTCGTAGTGATTTCGAAAACTTGGCTGTTCTATGAACATTTTACATAGCTGGAGACAGAAGGGACAATAGGGTGGGATAGGTAAATCCTGCTCAGTGCAATAATAACACAGACTTACCTGAAAAAATACCGTTTCTAGGGGAACCGCCATTGTTATCGTGAGAGTCACCGAATTTAGTCACGTGATTCAGCGCAGACCTAATATATACAGTTTGCCTGTATTGGACGAATGGCGGTATGAAATGAATTCTCCTCTTTTGTAGAGCTAGTTTGTAGACAGAAAGCCACAAAAGAAAAGACAGCATAAATACCTAAGTAAGTTTAATGAAAGGTTTGATCACATTAATGAAGTATGAAAGATGAGATAAAATATCTTGTTTGTTTGTGAATGGAACATAATAAAATAAGTGTTGCTCGTTAATTTTGAACCTCAAGCAGGAATAGGCTTACTTTAGCTTAGGGAGATCACAGGAGCCTGAAATTCTATCAATAATTAACTTAAAAAGCAAAGCAAAAAAAAAAAAGAAAGAAATCCCCACCCACCCGTCCATAAACAAGAAATTTCGTGAGAAAGCAGAATGCTGGTGTCCGAGCGCTCGAATTTTATAAAATATTTTAAAAAAACGCAATGAACACTGCTTACTGTAATATATTGACGACCTTTATCGTTGATATACGACATTTACTTCGACTTTCTATCCATCGTCGGTTCCATTGTCTGTTGTTGTTGTAGCGGTATACGGAGTAAATAGGTTTTATTTTCATTTTTAGATTAATGAACAGTAAGTATAAATTTATATTTCATATCAAATAATAAATTTCAAATAAAGCATTTAAAACATATATTGAGTTTTGTCACATTTTTTAAGAATGTATGTCAACATTTTTGAATTGGGAAAATCCCTGGGGAAGTCACTCTGTCATCACAATATAACTTGTAAACAGCGGAAGCAATCTAGGTCCTCGCATAGAAATTGGAGACTAATAGTAAAATAACGAAAGCTATATGTAATGATATGTAACGGTGTGCACGTGTGTGTGTAGTGATGGTTGGGGTCTTGCGAACACATTGTGTTCGTTCTTAAAAACCTCCCATGCGTCCCACAAAATCACACTATGGAATGTTTTTATTTGCATATTCGTCGGTCTCTTTGTTTAGATTTTAAAAAAGTTTTTATATCAAGGGTGGATCAACTCCGACAAGTACTGTTGAGAATACCTTTATGTGCATGCATATACCGATCCCACTAAACATTGAGTAAGCCATACCAGGGGGCACACGTTGTGTTTCAACACCAATGATATATCCAATCAGATTGAAACCGACCAAGAAGAGAATACATGTATTTATCCATCATTAGAATTTAATTCAGAATCACATACGGACATGAAACACATTCTTGAAAATATTTTAAAGGATGGTCAAGCTCCAGAATTTCGACTGCTGTTGGAATCACAGTTCAGAAACTGTAACAGTGAATTAGATATTCATAGAAGAAGATGGGACCCTAAAGTTATCAGTATTTGTTTAAGTTTAGTTTTACGGTCTCCTCAGGCATACAAGGACTTGAAGGATTCTAGCTTGTTAGTTTTACCTTCTTAGCGATTACTTAGGTACTACAAAAACATAGTTACACAGAAGCCCGATTTCAATGAGGATAACCTAGAATGGATAAAAAGTGAAGCATCTCGAAAAAAGGTATCTATCTTTGGGCTCCATGGAGGGCTTTTGATTGATGAAATGACTGTACAAAATGACTTTGTTCTTACTAAAAAGTGGACAAATGGGACATTATCGGTATGGTAGATATAAGAAGTACAAATAACGCTATAAAAATAAATGAAAAAAAGAAATGGCAACACATGCTTTGCAGTACATCTTCCATGGATTTACAGTTTTTCGGTTAATAGATTCTAATGATTCTTTTTAATTATATCAAGCCTAAACATATTCTCTTGAAGGGAATTATTACTGTACAAGAAGGTCAAATAAGTTGTTATACAATTTACATCACATTTGATACAAAGTATGCTTAAATCATCACAACGGCTATATACCGACGTCGCGTCATACGTGACGTTAAAGTGTCATGTATTACATTTGTTTGTTTGTGTTGGGTTTAACGCCGTTTTTCAATTGTATTTCGGTTATATAACGGCCGTCAGTTAACCTAATTAATTTTCCTGGATTCTATACCAGTACTTACCTGTTCTCCACAAGTACCTGCCAACTTCTCCACACAAATCAGAGGTGGAGGATAAAGGATTTCATACACAATGTATTCTATCAAACCGTTACGGAAAACGTGCGCCTCGGCCTGGGTTCGAACCCACGACCCCTCGATTCGAAGGCCTCCGCTCCATCTCCTGAGCTAATCGGACTGGCTAAGAGGTCATATAATGTGCTAAATGATTCAACGTCATTTTCTCACAAAAAAACAATGCTTTCGTTAAGCTTATGACCGTTTACAGATCTAGTGTGTTGAAACAATAATAAAAAGGCGCTTTTTACAAGCAGTTGAAGCTCAAAGAAATAATTATAGCTAGTTAGAGGTAGAATTTACAATAATGATAGACAAGCATCAAAATGATTTAGAGTAAAAACGTTTTTTCAGAACATATCATCACTGGACATATCTTACACATTGGCGATTAGTTCATGAGCGGTTTTTTGAGCGAACTTCAGTTAGATCAAACCCTTTTTAACAATCCGAGCATGAAAATACTATTTCACGCTAATATACATGTAATGGAATAAATTTGTGCCAGAACGTCTCATTTTAATCATAATTATGCGAAGCAATCTGGTACATTTGTGTATTTTTCTTTTTAAATATGCACATGAAATAGTCTCCATAAATATGTTTGAAGAAGGCGTACGATGCGCCTATAAATTATATGTTATCCTTGAGCATGGAACAATGACTCATGACCATTTTCATTCTTCCACCGCTTTGATCCGCCTTTTGTGCGTAAAGAACGTGCCTTTTATTTAGGTTCCTTTGATGTGTAAGATAGATCTAGTTTGTATTCGATCATTGTTTCATAAAATGTAAAAGAAATTAAGATTAACCATCGCAATAAATGGATATTTAGCACTCCCCCATTTTTATCATACAGATGGCCAGTTGTGTATTTTGGCTCAAGCACAGCTAAGGCACAAGAACTTCATACTACGTTCTGGCAATGTGTTGACAAGCTAGATGAGCAGGGATTTATGGTAGATTATGTGATGCTGGATGGAGCCTCAACAAATCGCTCCTTCACGAACATGCTCATGGAAAATCCTAGAGATATGCATTTCATATTTCCCGATGTGTTCGATTGTAGTCATTCTATTTGTGCCATTCAAGACACTATGCACTGTCTAAAAAGTTCAGAAATAATATTGAATCAAATACATATGAAAACAGTAAACAAGAGGGAAGATATCTGATTTTAAATGGCACCCCGGTACTTTGGGATCACTGGAAGGAATGTTTCTGCCCTAAATTTTCATGACAGCAATACTTTTAACCAAAGGCAAACTTCCTTCTTCAGCTGAAGATTTTGTGTCTAACAATTTCATTCGTGACAAATGTAGGTGAAAATCGATTTTAATACAGCTACGCCGAAAAATTATCCATCAAATGTGGTGTTACTTTGTATGCCTGATACAATGTATAATGTTTTATCCAATGCAGATATGATAATATTTAAAAAAAAATGTTTTACGTCTTAGCAGCCTGAAAAAGGCACATGAAATAAATATAAAGACAACATCTCCCTTTTAGATTCATGTTTTTCATTGCTTATTTAAATGTATCTATTTTTTTTTCATGAAATTTAGCCCATATGTATAAAAATATCAGATTTACGGCAATACATATTGTTATTTTTGGTCTTGGTTTGACTACTTTGCTATCAACTAGTCCATCAGTATTTAGAATGAGTTCTTTTGCTAAATAACGCAAGTTGCAACAGTGATAATATTCATTTGTAAATCGAAAGCTAGGCGGATTCACTACAGAACCCTCCTTAAGAAAGACGAGATTGATTTGCGATTGTGACAACCAATTGTTCAATCGAAGTTACCTCAGTTTCATGTAATACGACAATACCATCAGCAGAGCTGTAAGAAGATACTTTAAAATAACTTTTTACCACCACGTTGACCTGTATTTATTCATTTATCTATAATTTATTTATCTGTTGTTTACGCTTCATCGTCGTATAAGTCAGATACATTACTCGTATTTTCTTCAAAAGTGTCGTCTTACTGACCTTAAGACAAACAACAATTTTTCCTCGGCTTCGGCACTGACAAATATTGTTGTTTGTTTTAGCGAACCGTTTTTTAACATATGTAAGAAGACAGTTTTGAAGCAAAACTCGTATTTTATATATTACATAAAAACGATTGATATTTATCAACGAAAGAAACGGTCGAGGCACATCGTAAATAGGCAATGTATTTTCATTACAAAAGGGTTTATCAATGGGACCGAACTAAAAAAACCATTACACAATCTTGTAAATGAACAGAATAAATTCGAATGAGTAAATAACAAATAAAATCTTCTATGTCAAGGCAGTTTAGGCGTTCCATAAAAGGCGCTTGTATCAGAATGAAAGACATGACTAATGGCGGTGTTTTATTCCTCTTCCTAACCGCCTTAAAAGCTCGTTTTAGCTACTTTTGTATCAAGTACTGCCTTATTTTTTAACTAAAAAACACTTAAGTTGCACAGTGATGATATTTATGTCTACGACGATTTTTGGGCGGATTTGCTGTTAGATGAGGCTGGTTTCTTCTCATCAAAGACGGCCTAGAACCTCGCAGTTGGAAGCCTTTCCCGAGTCACAGCATAAAAGTGCCTTGACATAAAAAATTTAATTTGTTGTGTACTCATTTGAGTTTGTTATGCCAATTTTTGTTATGTCAATTTTTCGATCGGGCGTCGCGTTCAATATTCAGTTGTGCATAAAGCCATATAAATGGTTGCTGTCGACGCAACTTTAAAACTATGCAAGATATATTTGTCCCTAGCTAAGTTTTGAACCTTTTTTACATATCAAACATACCATTTCATGTCTTTTAAAAGTGGTATTCTCTTCGGCATATTAGGAAATATTAGTTTCATGTATTTTTCATTTGTGTTTGCTTACAGTTTTATTACGTTACTCATCAAAGAGACTTATAGAGAGAAGAAAGAAAGTAATACTATTTAGCAGTGTCTTAAAATTTCTGTGTATGGCATATTAACCCACAAAGACTTAGTGTCAATAGCGCCTTTTCTGTAAAAGTGCCGTTCGTAATAACCCTAGTTTCCAGTTTAATTTTCAAAATGGATTTTCCATCCACAGAAAGTTAACAGACGAGAACATAAACTTAACGCCTGCATCTAAAATACGAACCATCTTGCACTACAAGTTCTAGATAAAGATATGCTCTATCTCATGAAAATGTATCAGTCAACACTCGATAACCCTGAAAGATTATCTTCGTCTGTCTCCTTTCTAGAGAAGACATCTGAACTTGTGCAAATATATAGTGACAAAAACAGGCCAATGTCCTCAATTACAGATGAACGGATCGACACGTTAAAAGTAGTCTTAGCTTTCTTTAATACTTGGGATTCAAATATCAAGTCATCTGAAGAGTATACGGAAAAAAAAATAAGGACGTCTCAGACCAGTGAAGATATCAATTCATCAATAATGGGCTTCATTTCACTAATTAATATTAATGTAAAAAACTGTAACAGTATAACTCCTGGCTACATGAACTCAGATTTGGTGGAAAATGTATTCTGTCAACAAAGAGGAATCCGACTTTGGCGCAATATGGTTCTGCCAAAAACGCTATTATTCTTGGTCAGAACAGTGTTAGCAACAAGGCAAACTCAGGAACTGCTGCACAATTGTAGAACGCGCATAAGCCGTGTCCTCTAAATCCGAGCAGAAACAAAACTAACAAAGTAAAGAGGCGAACCATTCGGTTGTAAAGCGTTTGCCACTGCATTTTTTCCCTTATTAAAGACTTACAAGTGTGATAAGGTGTCTCATACCTTTTAAAACTCTGCTTATCATCTTTCAATATATTGGACTATGTATACAACTGTTCCGATATTAGAAACAACTTCTTCTGCCGAACTGAATGATTTCCGGCTCCGGCAAACATTTCCGGAATTTCGTATAGACATGTATATAACATATAACAAATATCGTGTTATTTACACTAATATAAAGTATTTCATGTAAAAAAAAAAAAACAATATAAATACCCTAAAGTGAATGTCTTCCCAGTGCCACATGATCCCGTCGTAATGAAACTATGACCTTTTAAGGCCAGAGAATTCGCTTCTGTTTGTGTCTTTTTCATGTAAACACAGATGCGCTATGTTCTACATAGACCGGTGACGTGTACGGTGTTAATGGAGTTTATCAGCTCTAATATTCACTCCGTACACCGGTACAACAACAACAGACAATGGAACCGACGATGGATAGAAAATCGAAGTAAATGTCGTATAACAACGAAAAAGTCGTCAATATATATCAGTAAGCAGAGTTCATTGTGTATTTTAAAATGTTTTATAAAGCCCGAGCGCTCGGACACCAGCATTCTGGTGTCTCACGAAATTTCTTGTTTATGGACGGGCTTTGTGGAGATTTTTTTGTTGCCTTCCTTGAGTTTTTTTATATATATAGTGGGGATTTTTTTGTTTTGGCTTTTTAAGTTAATTATTTATAGAATTTCAGGCTCTTGTGGGTAGATTCTGGTTTAAAATATGAAGAAATCGCGCAAGTGTCCGCTATTCTGTCGCTGAAGAACTGATATATGAGTATCTCAAATGTACATTTATTTTCCGGCAATGTGTACATATGAAGAAAGGGAAAAGTGTCTTACCATTTTTAGAAAAGACCAGGGTCTAAATATAGATCTAATTTAACTTTATGCTTGATGTTCTAGTAAATATTTTAATACTGTGAAATCATTTTTGTTCGCGTAGGACGAATTTTCGCGTATTTCGCGCTAGGAACAATGCGCGAATTTAAGACCGCGCTTTTATTAAACTAATAAAATATTTACGTTATCCGAATCTTGATCCTGTCCGAAATACCTGCATATATTTTTCCACTCACTTTTGACCATTAGTTGTTGTTTTTAGCCAATATAATTTGAATAATCGGATGTTTTGGCAAATTCTAAATATCTAGCAAAATTACAATGAAACTTATTTTGTTTGCTTTTTAGTATGTTTCGTTTGCAGTTCCTTGAATTGTTGGACGCTTGTCTGAAGCGTTTACTTATAATTATTAGTAAAAGTAATTTTCGCAAGCGGTAATGTTTTTTTTAACCATAATTGATTAAGGACTGGTTACAAAAGACCTGTCGGTATCGATCTTTTAATCTGTGCCCACTTGTGCACAACTTGTGTCAATTAACGTCAATTAACAGTTGGACCTGTCAGTTTGTATATTCGAAAGCGGACCGCGGTAATTGACACATATACACGCGTCGGTGGTGATCCAGCGTCATGCAGCTGTCGTCTGCTTTTTATGCTGATAAAAAAATTGATTCTGAAATTGAAAATGCGCGATTTTAGGACCGCGCGAACGTACTATTTTTGCCGTTTGCGCGAAATTTCATCCCAGCGAATTTAAATGATTTCACAGTAGTTGATAAAGTTTATCGAACGACCACACACTTGGTCAACATTGAGGCTCCGTCGAAACTACCGTACCTGACGCCATTCCCTTATAACCATTCGGATAACCTTAAATGTACTAAAATAATATAAAAGTAATGAAAACTAATATCCTTGCTCATAAATTATGTGGACAGCTTTCAAGAACGCTGCGAATAGCTTCTTGTGAAATCTGGTGTACACTTTATGGAACCGGCCCTATCCAAGAAATAAACCTCGCGAGTAGCAATGCTATATGCCGGCCACATTTAAAGATCCAGGGATGTACTCGTAGCCAGTCGGGTTCCTTTGGTACCTGTTTATGTATCCATTCATTCATTCGCACCTGTTAGACTGTGTTCGGAAACCATTCAAATTAACTGAAATTTATTTTCTACTTTGTTTTTACATTCAGTCATGTCATGCAAAAGACACCCTACTGCATGTGTAACCAATTCTCATAATATGAAATTGTTCTGCTCTTTATATTTGTGAAGCCAGCTTGGGAAGGCTTAATAAATTTCAACTGTTGTGCATATACATTTAAACTTTTGTTAAAATTACTTTGTCTCTCCGATCAATAACTGGTGAACATTTAGACATAGGATCATCAAAATTCATTCATCATCAAATTTATTCAACATGCCCATCAGATGAAGCAAAAAATCAAATAGGTTTACCATCTGGTCTTTTAAAATTAAAGTATCTTAGGAGCATTGGTTACCATTTTTTATTTGTTCATCAAGTTAACAGGCGATAGAACGTTTCAAAAAAAATCTTTGAAGTTTAATTCCAGCAAAAATCAACTCTTGAAAACAGACACAAACATAAAAATATAATATAAATCAAATGAAGAAAAGAATTAGGTTCATGGCGACATTATGTTAAAATGCATCTAATCTATGCAATTGAATGTGTATTCCTCAAGATTGGGGTATTGCAATATGTATCTATCTTAATTAATATAAAAACAGAAAATGTATATGCAATGGTAAGAACTAATGAAAAATTACATTGCCCCTACAATTTCACGATGAGAAAGAAATATAAAATTGACTGTAAGATGTATAAATGGTTCTTCAAATTTGTTATTGAATGTGATTATTGTATTCTTAACTCGTAATAAAGAATTAATTTGTTGAACACAATTTATTCATTATCTATTTGATTCCTCATAAAAATGCATAAAAATATATGAAATTGGCCATTCTAGTAAGAGTTACATGAGGCAAGTCGAGGGACATTCAGAAAGTTTTGAGACAAATGCAATTCCGAAGAAATTATAAGGAGCACGATTTTTTCATGGACTTCTGTGTAGTTTCATTAGCAATATACAGTGACAATATCAATACAATTGGTTTTATTAAAGCTGAATTACAGATGTTTAAAAAAACGCACTCGCATACACTAATGTTATTTATTGTTAGCATGGATGGCTTCAGGTAGCAAGGAAATAAGGTGCTACATGAAGGTGTGCTGTTCTCTGAATATATCAGCCATTCAGGTCTTGTAAGAACTTGAGACTGTGTACGGTGATCTTTCCACGTCCAAAGTTACTATATTTTCGTAGTTTAGGGTTTTGAATAGGGGAGAATCTATAACCAAATATCTACCATGATTACCTTGTCATAAAACGTCACCATCATCTTATACCAGTGCTGCTGAAGCAGCCGTTGTAGCAGAAAACTCGAGATACACAGTTTCTAAAATAGCTTCACCTGTGGGTCAGTGGGAAGTGTTTATGAAATTCTGGTCTAACTTTTGAAATTATAATAATATAAAGTGCTGTATCGAAAATGTTACTGACAGACCAAATGTTGAATTGGTGTTTACTATTAAGGTAATATGCTACCTGTACTTTGTTTTCCTGGTGAGTGGCACTTTTAACTGTTGCTAATGTTATTTACTTTTCACGTCTAGTAAAACAAAGAATTAGCGACCAATTTACACAAAACTGTATAAGAAACAAAAAATAGCTTTTAAAAAAAGATGACCGGCGTAGATACAGTACAAAATTAATGCCCCATAAGCATTGATAAGTGTAAAGTTTTCGGACACTACAAAATACTGAACGTTTATGGACAGTAATCGAGTGTCCTATTTCCATCTGTTATGTCATATTTATTTTATATTCCATTTTAGTATATCTTTCATGGTTAAAACGTTTTGATATTTACGGTTGTATTTATGTTATAATTTTCAGAGGCAATTAAACTAATGATACAAATTCTGCCCTAAATTTTCATGACAGCAATACTTTTAACCAAAGGCAAACTTCCTTCTTCAGCTGAAGATTTTGTGTCTAACAATTTCATTCGTGACAAATGTAGGTCAAAATCGATTTTAATACAGCTACGCCGAAAAATTATCCATCAAATGTGGTGTTACTTTGTATGCCTGATACAAGTGTATATATAATGTATTATCTAATGCAGATATGATAATATTTAAAAAAAATGTTTTACGTCTTAGCAGCCTGAAAAAGGCACATGAAATAAATATAAAGACAACATCTCCCTTTTGGATTCATGTTTTTCATTGCTTATTTAAATGTATCTATTTTTTCTCATGAAATTTAGCCCATATGTATAAAAATATCAGATTTACGGCAATACATATTGTTATTTTTGGTCTTGGTTTGACTACTTTGCTATCAACTAGTCCATCAGTATTTAGAATGAGTTCTTTTGCTAAATAACGCAAGTTGCAACAGTGATAATATTCATTTGTAAATCGAAAGCTAGGCGGATTCACTACAGAACCCTCCTTAAGAAAGACGAGATTGATTTGCGATTGTGACAACCAATTGTTCAATCGAAGTTACCTCAGTTTCATGTAATACGACAATACCATCAGCAGAGCTGTAAGAAGATACTTTAAAATAACTTTTTACCACCACGTTGACCTGTATTTATTCATTTATCTATAATTTATTTATCTGTTGTTTACGCTTCATCGTCGTATAAGTCAGATACATTACTCGTATTTTCTTCAAAAGTGCCGTCTTACTGACCTTAAGACAAACAACAATTTTTCCTCGGCTTCGGCACGGACAAATATTGTTGTTTGTTTTAGCGAACCGCTTTTTTAACATATGTAAGAAGACAGTTTTGAAGCAAAACTCGTATTTTATCTATTACATAAAAACGATTGATATTTATCAACGAAAGAAACGGTCGAGGCACATCGTAAATAGGCAATGTATTTTCATTACAAAAGGGTTTATTAATGGGACCGAACTGAAAACACCATTACACAATCTTGTAAATGAACAGAATAAATTCGAATGAGTAAATAACAAATAAAATCTTCTATATCAAGGCAGTTTAGGCGTTCCATAAAAGGCGCTTGTATCAGAATGAAAGACATGACTAATGGCGGTGTTTTATTCCTCTTCCTAACCGCCTTAAAAGCTCGTTTTAGCTACTTTTGTATCAAGTACTGCCTTATTTTTTAACTAAAAAACACTTAAGTTGCACAGTGATGATATTTATGTCTACGACGATTTTTGGGCGGATTTGCTGTTAGATGAGGCTGGTTTCTTCTCATCAAAGACGGCCTAGAACCTCGCAATTGGAAGCCTTTCCCGAGTCACAGCATAAAAGTGCCTTAACATAAAACATTTAATTTGTTGTGTACTCATTTGAGTTTGTTATGCCAATTTTTGTTATGTCAATTTTTCGATCGGGCGTCGCGTTCAATATTCAGTTGTGCATAAAGCCATATAAATGGTTGCTGTCGACGCAACTTTAAAACCATGCAAGATATATTTGTCCCTAGCTAAGTTTTGAACCTTTTTTACATATCAAACATATCATTTCATGTCTTTTAAAAGTGGTATTCTCTTCGGCATATTAGGAAATATTAGTTTCATGATTTTTTCATTTGTGTTTGCTTACAGTTTTATTACGTTACTCATCAAAGAGACTTATAGAGAGAAGAAAGAAAGTAATACTATTTAGCAGTGTCTTAAAATTTCTGTGTATGGCATATTAACCTACAAAGACTTAGTGTCAATAGCGCCTTTTCTGTAAAAGTGCCGTTCGTAATAACCCTAGTCTTTTAAATGAAATATTTGGGTCTCGAACCTGCCGCTATAGAAGGCATCATACTAATGTGTACTTCATATAACTAGAAAGAACAGAAAGCCACCAGACAAAAGGTGGAGTGACATTAATTTTTCTAACAATTATATATTTATGTCCATTTCCCCCTACCTAAAATCCAGTCTTATTTGCTGCATGCAAATGACTTATCGACCGAGCCAATCAGACATTCAAAACTTGTCAAAATGTTCAAAAATGTATTTGTACATGCAGAAACAGTACATAAAGAGATAAAGAGACTCGGTCACGTTCAAAGTTAAATACAGTTAAAGAATGCACATTAACAAGTTGAATATACACTGGCAGATAAGGTCTGCTATTTGCCCTCATTTTACATTACTGCCTTCACAGTGGTTGCTCTGTAGGAGTATATTAATGATTTAAACATAAAATGGCTTTACGGATTATTACAGTAATTTCAATCTTTACAATTGCAAAAGTGCAGTGCTCGCAGAAGAAGGGGATTGCACATTGGGCAGATAACTATAGCTGTAACGACTTCAAAGCTTTGAATGTTTCATGGTGGTAAGTACTATACAGGACATAATTCTGTTTCCTTGACCAGGAAAACTTCGGCACAAGCACACGTTTTCTCCAAGCATTGCCCTAAGAAGAAATGGTTAACAATGCGCTAATATCAGGGAAAATAAGAAACTTCTGTGCCTAAGCAATTACACCTATATTCGAAGTGTTGATGTGACAGGCATGCCATCATGACCGTTTTAATCAGTTGTAAATTTGTAGTTTAATAGCAGCTAGCAAAATAAAATTGTGCTTATGTATGCATAGTGATAAATGCCGTCTTGATACTATACAGAGGTCACAAAATTAAAGTAATAAAAAAGACACCGATAAATCTATTTTAAGGAAGTCGGCAAAAAAGTGTTTTATATTGTATAAATATTTATCATTGTTTTATTTTGCACTTATCATTCTGAAAGGTATGACTGGCGAATGGACTTGAATTATTTCCACAAGCACAACATCTGTTCCTCTTCGATCGACAGTTACAAAAACACCCATGTCCCGATGGTCTGGAGTTACCATAGCAACACGAAAATTAATATAGCAAACGAGGCGCAGTTCATTCTTGGTTTCAATGAACCAAACCACAGAAACCAAGCCAATTTAACACCCCAGCAGGCAGCCGTGGCATGGCCAGATATGGAACGGAATTCAAAGGGAAAACCTCTTGTAAGCCCGTCTGCTGCCCCTTGCGGAGCTAATTGTAACCACGGTGATACAGTCAACTGGTTTAATGAATTTTTTACACACTGCAATAATTGTCGGATAGATTATCTGGCAACCCATGCGTACTTCTGCAACGCGGATAGAACGATGCACTTCCTGGAAAATCTCTACCATAAATACGGTCGGAAAATTTGGCTGACTGAATTTGCATGTGCCAACACCGCTGATCCTGTTAAAACATTGAACTATATGAAGCATATTTTACCTCGCTTGGAAGCAGCAGATTATGTTTTCAGGTACAGCTTGTAACCATACCTTTGCTAAAGCCAATCTGTCAGAACTCGAAATAAAAGTCTGCTGAATCACATACCCACTTTAACTGGTTAGAATAGTTTCTAAATAAGTTTAGCAAAAGTTTCTTTACTGTATTCTAGAAAAAAAACACACACAAAACAATAAAACACAAACAAACAAAGAAAAAAACCTGGTCTTATTAAAAAAAATAGTGAAAGTATTATTTTTTGGATTTAAAATGTCTTTTCATTTCTATGTTACAAGTCCTGATTGCATAAAACCTTTTGTAGACTAGTATTTAACTATAAATTTTCACTTCAGGATTATAATCAGGATTATATGATAAAAGAAATTAGTGTAAAAAGAACAACAAAAAAACCCCCACCCAAAATCAATAATAGAAACAATTAAGTAAAGCAGAGAAACCGCTCTGATTAGATAGAAAAAAACCCGAGGTCAGAACAGAAATAATTTCATCAGAGATAGATGCAGACACACGTCCCATGTTAAAACCCTAAAGCTCTTTATTTTTTCATATAAAAAAATGATATGTTAGTCTTAAATATTTTACCCCTAATATGGGGTAAAAATCCAAGGGTCGTATTTGAACGATCTTTGTAGAGGTTCATTATACAATGATATATACAATTTCTGTGCATTGCATCATGCTGATGCAGAACAGGAAAAAAAGTGCCTAAGTATTAGTTGATAAAAGAATCGATAAACAAATCGGAATTCTCGGGATAATACAATATATGGACGTCAGTGGCAGTTTCAATATTATGTATAGTACAACCTGGGTTTAACATACAATTGTACAGTCTAAAATAGAATGACATGATTTAAAAAAGTCTTTTTACTTCCACGTGAATCGTGTAACACGACTCCACAGGAGAGTGAAAGGTGAATGTGATAGAACGTTTTGAATTGTCACAGTATTCAGTGAAGTTTATGAATAAAATGTTTGTGTTCACATTATTTTCAGATACTCGTGGTACATGGCAAGAATCACAGGCTCCAATCCGTTCGTAAACTCCGCCGCTAGTCTACTGGAGCCTCATACCTCATCTCTGACAGCACTTGGACAATACTACAATAACTTCCAAGGATATTCACCCGCTGTTGTCGGATGAAGAGGATCTTTTTTAAAAGATATTCACTGAATATGAAATATGAAAGAAAGTCATCGCAAAATCTTTTGCCTTTCCCAAAGTTTATTAATAAAGATATTTAACAAAAACGGTCAGAATGACACTAAAGCCCCTTCCTTAAAGTGGAATAGGGATCTACAAAATGAATCGGGGAGGTCTGCTTATCATTCTTAAGTTAAAGATCAAAACCATTTAACCTAGATACGTCATTTTATCCCTGACGTTTGATCCAGTGTTCTCATTTATGATAGGAAACCGTTTCAACCTGACTAAACTCAGTAGAGATGTAACCCATATTCAGACGGAGGGTCCTTGTTTGGTTTTACGTGAGGTATTGATTAGAAGCCGTTTTCAACGTGAACGTCCCTGTGAACTTGACTTTTTAAAAAGTGAATTCAATTTCTCCACGGATCGTCAACTTTTAATCTTTATTCATCCTATAAAGTTCAAAGGTCTTGAGTTCTAAAATAGTTTAAAAATGGTCAAAATAACAGTGGCCATGGCCTTTTTCATACCTATTCTTAAATAGATAGAAATTATCTATTCATCATGCACAACAATCCTGTAAATTCAGGTAGAGGGTTCTCAGTTTTGTTTCTATCTATTTTCTGATCTATCGGAAACTGTATTCCAAATTAAGTTCCCTTTGATCTTTACCTTTGGCAGAGCAAACCTAGAATATATAGTGGTAATCTCCAATCTTGCCAAATATGTTAGTATAATGTCTCTCTGCCCATTTGCTCATACTTTTGTTAGTAAACCGTATAGTTTACCGATGGACCGGCATACATTTGCAAAGCGGACAATTATATTTCCCAAACTAACATCCAAACTGTTACGTAAATAATGCCAATAAACTGCATTGATAATGACAAAACTCTGAACATTATAATCATTGAAAATAACTTTTTTATTACAATTTGTGTTATGTAACAAGTCGTGTTATATCAGCTTCCTTTCTATGACAAACCCAAAATATGTCGTAAATGACATATAAAACTTTCCTGTTAATAACATTAACTATCCCGTTGATAACAAAATTCCACTGTCCCGTGAAGGATAACATAAATCCATAACATGAATAAACAAATTAGACTTTTTTTTAATAACAACATTAAACGTTCTTGTGAATTGTAATATCAAACTATTTCGTGCATGACACAATATAACTGACCCTTGAACGGCAGTATAACATTATCTTGGCAATTACGACATATATGATAGAATAAACTGCCTCAAGAACGGGAACAAGAAAAACATTGATGCACAGCATCAAGTCGGCGCAGAAGATTCTGAAGACGTGAACGTATCGGATAGATGTAATTTTACACATACAGACTATTTTCATAACTGCAGAACTGTTAGTGCATTTAAATAGACCAACTGTGAGTGTAGTTTGTACTCGATCATGCCGCCAAAAAATTTGAATCGATTCCCTGCGCGTTGTCAGTTCCTGTATCTATAGATTTCAGGTCGTTTCGCTTCATCTTTATGTTTGCACTTGTCGTCTCGTTACCCAGTAGAAATTGGAATCACCACCACGTTTTAAAGAAATAAGTAGTTTTAATTAATCATATGCATGTACGATACGTTAAACAACTTTATATACGTTAAGGAATAGGAGAAACATTCTACAAAATGATCTTCTAATAATTAAGAATTTGAATCTTTTATAATTAATAAAATATGTTATCAAAGAAATCAGCATCAAATACTTCTGGGCTGGATGTTAAGAAAATCCATTCTTTCAGACAAAATTTACTTTCATTTTTTTAAGGACAATCGGGTAATAATGTCATAAGAAAATCTGTATTTATGTTTTGTTAGAACTAACTAGCTAAGTTCTACATTATATGAATTCGAAATGTAAATGACGTGATTAGTATATCGTTCCCCGTTACAGTTTAATAAATTGACATATGATAAAGCAAACCTAAAGAAATAAACCTAAAGGGAGTCTGTCCGAAAACTTTAACATTGGCAATAACTTCCTTATTAGTAAGTGGATTTACATCATACTTGGACACAATACCCCTTTGTACAAGTCCTTCCAACTGACCTATATTTAGTTGACCTTGACCCATGAATAACCTTCACCTTGAAGATCGAATTGTCCAAAAAGTTTAACATTGGCCAACTTCCTTATTAGTAAGTGGATTCACATTTGGACAAGACCTTTCCACTGACCGATATTTATTTGACCTTGACCCCTGAATATCCAGTTGTACAAAACTAACATTTGGCCATAACTTCCATATTAGTAAGTGGATATACTTCATACTTAAACACAACACCCTTTTTGGTGAAAGACCTTCCCATTGATCTTTATTTATTTGACCTTGACCCTGAATGACTGGTCCTCAGCTCAATGGTCAAAGCACCACTTTCGGGGGCATTGTCATCTTACAGTGACAGTTCTTGTTTACATTTAGTTTAAACTTATTTATTTGACATCGATTGGAAAGCAAGTTCTTGCTACTTATATTAATCTCTCTCTCGATGACTGCTTCCTGGGTTCAAACCAGTACTCGCGACAAAAGTGAAGAAAGCGGAAAGAAGCAGCAGTCGTTGTTAGAGCACCGTACTCCCGATCCGGAGGTCGCTGGTTCGAATCACATTCTGGACTAATTAATTTCAAGTGAAATTCCGATAATTTTAAATAAACTTAAAAAATTTGTTTAAATTACAGTGAAAGGTATTAACTCACAAATCTGATGACAGTCTTAAATGTATACTCAATTGAATTTAATTGTCTGTTTTGTTTAAATAAAAAACAATCATGTCTGCACACAAAAAACAGTTTGGTTTGAACTTAATTGCATTAGTTGTTCTTTTGCTAAGATAAGCTCGTAAAGTAATGTTTTGTATCTATATTTGAATCCGGACATTTGCCCCCAGGACATTTTCCCACCCGTCTTTAAATGTATTATTGGACATTTGCCCCCACCCCCCGCCCAGATAAAATATCACCTTGGACATTTGTCCCGCAAATGAAATATCACCTTGGACATTTGCACCCTAGTAGAAATATTACCATGGACATTTGCCACCCCCACGAATATATATTTTGTACATGAAACACTTGAACATGAAAACATTGTTTAATAAAACAATTTCAATGTTTAAGATTTTGTAATGCTAGATAATGTCTCATTTTTTATATTGATTTTTTTTCCATTGTTATACAGTAACTGAACTTAGGAATAATCTGATATTAATGTACTTTATGTTCAAAGGAATTACTGCTATACACATTTTCTGAACGCAAAATGAATACGCATGTATGATATTTCTGATATTTCTTGATGAATAAACATGTTAACTTAGAATGTGTTTCCTCTTTTTAATAAGAAAAAAAATCACACGGTCTTTCAGTAGAGAGCCTATCTTGGTAATACTTCTACAGGGTGGAGGTGGAGGGGAATGTCCATGGTAATATTTCTACTGGGGGTGGGGGGCAAATTCTTTTGGTGGAGGGGGGGGGCAAATGTCCAATGATACATTTAAAGACTGGGGTTGGGGCAAATGTCCTGAAGGGCAAATGTCCGGATTCCTGTATACCTACTTCGTAAAAATAACATGATTAATACAATGCTTATTATTGCTGTTAAAGGTATTATGATATTTTGGTAATTGACATGAATTACTGCTATCTTAATAATTTTCAGATTTTAACCGGCATTGCATTTTAAGACAAAATGATACTTATTTTGTTTACTTTATATAAACATAAGTTTGAAAATAAAGTAAGAAGTTGATTGTTATGCCAACAGACTTTTTTGTTGGCATGTAATAAACTGGCTGGTAAAATGGTTTATAAGATTCCTCTGTTATACCCCAAACGTGTAATCTTTTTTCCCTTATTTCCAATAAATCCATGTGCTTCCGTGAGATATGACATTTCAAATTTAGTACACAGGTAAAATGCCTTTTCAGCAGGAGAAGAAATGAAGACAAAACACATCATTTATGATGCAGTAATTGTTTATTTCATGTCTTCTCAAAGTCAAATGCTTCAATAACCGGCTTCAGATTGGAATGGCGTTTGTTTACGTAGGTGTATAATTGTAGGCCGCGTAGTAAGCGCCAACAGGGGTTAACACTGACGTGTTTGGATGAAACAGACTGGAAGATGTCTGCACCCACTTCGAATCGTCTACTATTCTAAGTTTGTACCAGAAATACCTGAAATAAATTATCTTTTAAATAGTTTAACATAACCTCTGTTATCTATTTGCCACAGTTACTTTTCATTAGTAACGTTAATGGTTGCAGTGTTGGTGAAAGAAAGATCCTGTGTTTGCTGATTCCTTCTAAAAGTATTTTTGGATAATACCGACGACAGTATTTTGGGATAATACGGACGACAGTATTTTTGGATAATACCGACGACAGTATTTTTGGATAATACGGACGACAGTATTTTTAGATAATACGGACGACAGTATTTTGGGATAATACGGACGACAGTATTTTTGGATAATACGAACGACGAAACTTCCTTGACATAATACTTTCCAATTTATTGTGTACTTTTTCGAGCGTGCTCTGTTCATTTGCTTAATTATTCTTTTTCTTATGTCAGTTCGTTCGGTCCTATCAATGGTTCGTCGTTCGTATTTTCCGTTATATTATAAAACACACTGCTATATACACGTAATTTTAAATTAGGGTTTACACCTAATATAACGGACAAAATTTAGAACTATATTAGGGACGGACCAAGCTGTAAATGACACATCACAAACTAGTAAATATACACAAAAACTAGTAAAGACATAAACTATTGTATCCTCATGACATTAATGGAACCTAACGAACTGAAAACGGCACATCACAAACTAGTAAAATGACATCACAAACTCGAATATGTACGTAACAAATTAAAAAAAATATATTTCAAGGCAGGTTAGGTGTTCAATGCGTATTTTGACAATTAAATCAAAGCGTTTAAAGCTCTACAGAAAGACTGTCTACTGGTTAATACCAGAGCACATATATTGCTTTCGTAATCATCCCTCTATTTGGAATCAAGAGTCTTTAAATCAGCGGACAGTTAATATTAACACTAACCCTCAAATGGTCAATATTCCATAACAAATTTGTTTGAAATGACGTTCCTTTACCGTCGCATTACATAGATTTCCGGTTCAGACGTTACAGTGTAAGGATTATATATAGTCTTGCTTGATTAAACCCTAGTAAATGTTTGTGATATATTTTTCAATCCATCAAAAAATGAGACTTAAATTTTGCATCGATGAAATAACAGATTTTCAATCTGCATTAGTTTAGGTTTTTACCCTCATGAATGTTTTTAAATTCAGCTTTTTCCATTTTCGTAGAGTCCATTTTTTTTTACACATTCTCGGTAAAATAATCACAAAATACAAGTTTCGGATCAAAAGAAAACGAAAATTGAAACATCAAAATGACAAAAATTTGAAGAAACGTAAAATTCAATGACATAAATGTCTGTGTCTTTTATCCGAATTCGTGATCTTTTTGAGCTGACCAATTTTATGATACAACTTCTGCTTATTAGCTAAATTCTTTCATTTTTTAAAATAATCTTGTCAATGAGGTTATAGATTGCTGTTACGACGGCACTACTTTTTTCAGAACAACACCGTGCGTCTATTTTATCGTTTTTCGTATACTGAATGGCGAAGAACTTGAAATGGGCATGTATTATTTTTAGTAAACAATTTTTTGTTTTTGCACGATATCTCAAAATCTAAACGTATTTTTCTACATTAAGAGTGACTTCCTGACAAAAAGACTTTGTTTAAAGGGAGTCATCATTGGTGAGGCGAATATATCTACTTTTCGAATCGCACGTGTAACTATTATCATCCCTGTATATGGACCGAATAAACGCCAATGTAACAGTTTCTCTCGATGCCTGACTTTGATTTGCGATTCTTAAGACTATTGGCTGACGACAGTCTGAATATAATTTTTAAAAAATATGTAGAATTTTTAGAAAGACTTGTGTAATGCAAATAATAATAATAATAATGATAATAAAAACAGGCAGCAAATTTTACGTCCGTTTTAGCACAATATCGGTTAACCTATTAAGATTATCGCACACACTGACATCTCTTTATATGCATGGTTAACGCGGGGATCATGACTTTGGTTAAAGCCTTTGAAGCACTGAAAGAGTGTCGGCCGTATTGGAGGCGAAGGTTCATGCCGAGGCACACATTTGCTTCTGTAGTCAGCCCTCTGTTTGGAGTCACAATGTTATCATGTTTTAAAACTAATTCGATTATTTATTTTGTCACTATGCTCAATCATCTATATATTTACATTGATACATTGTCATTATTATAAGGTTAATTTATTAAAGACTTAAAGGCAAAAAAAAAACCAGCATGAAAGGAAAAAAAAAACAGTTAACTTTTTGTTAGTTACTTCCTGTCATTTACTTACTGGTCAAGCAATGAGACACGTTCGTTTTAACATCAGTAAATATATTCAGACTATTTGCGCACATCGACGTCTACACATATGCACGGTTCATAAAGGGATCGTAAAATCGGATAAAAAGACTTGCAAAAACAACAACAACAACAAACCACAACAACAATAATAATAATAAAAAAAAACATTGTTGGTGCATAAGATTCTGAATACGTGAAAGTGTCGGATACATGTGATCTTACACATACAGAATATTTACATTACTGTAGAATTGTTAGTGCAATTGAATAGACCACGCGTATCCATGCCACTTCTTTTATAAGCAGTTTAATAAACCAACGCTCTTACCACTGACCCAAAAAAAATCAGTTCCCTGAAGCGTTTGTCAGGGGTTGTTATCTATAGATTTCAGAGGTCCTTTCGCTACCTCTAAAAGTTCGCACTAGTCGTTTTGCTTCCTTGCTAAAAGTCGATTCGCTGCCCAAGTGTTTTAATTTTTTGTGTGGAGTAAAACCACGAACAGAATGTTAAATATTAATATGGATATAAATATTCTTATTTGTTAGATTTTCTTTCTTTCTTTTTTCTTTCTTTCGTTCTTTTTTCTTTCTTTCTTTTTTCTCTTTCTTTCTTTCTTTTTTGCATTTTCTTTCTTTGTCTTCAATCGGACAGTATCTTTACGCTTTTTAAAGCACATAAATGTGTGTTGTATTTTTAAAAATACATTAAAACAATCACAAGAATATATATCTTAGAGAATAAAAAATTCATAGAAAGCAATGAAATGATGTAATGAGAAGGTCAACGTTCAACAATGATCATAAGCAATGAACAAACTATCGAATTGTTTATCCTTAAAATTAAAGTGTTAACTTTACATCAATTATTCGGAACGCGAGCTAACTAATGAACATAGAAAGGAATAAAAGCACAAATTAATTAATGAAAGAATGAATAAATTCATAGCACCGCCAGTCTTGTGTAAATGTTAAATGTTATAAATATCTCTGCTTACTTCAACTGAACACTCTTCTGAAGATTTTCTTGATTCCAGAAAAGATGAATGAACAAAACTAATCGCAGCATAAGTTTTCTCATTCTATAAGCTGACAGTCTTTCTATGCCTTTAATGCTTTGATTTTCAATACTGCGTTAAAGGTAACGGGGAACATACTGTTTGATATATTTTTTTCTTTTATATTTTCAGTATATAACTTTCTTTCATTTTTATCTTATTTATTCATTTATTTTATTTTAACTTAATATTTAATGGCATACCTAAGTCTATGATAGCGGATTGAAACTTCAGGACAACAGTAACGTACCTTTCCACGAATGGTGCCGCATCCAACAATGGCAGTACTTCTTGCATGAATTGCAGGACTTTTGCGGGGTCGTTGTATTTATGTCTACAGGTAAATTCTGTGAGCCAGATCGGCTTTCCATAGCGATTGTAAAGAAACTCCAAGTGATCTATCGTTTTTTCCGCACCACACCAATATGTATGAGTCGCGAGTTTGTCTACTCTACAGTTACTACAATTAGCAAAGAACGCGTCAAACCATTCTGTCGTGTTGCCGTGACAGTCTGGTTTATTGCAGTTCGAAGCGCTTGGTGATACAAGGATTTTATCACCAGCGTATTCTTCCAAACTCGGCCAAAAAGCGGCTGCTTGTTCTGGCGTCAGATTGGCCTGCGCCGCATGGTTGGGCTCATTAGGACCAAGGACAACACCGGCGTCCGTTCCGGCGTGGCAGCTGAAATTGGTGCGAGTGTAAAAACCCCAAATCATAGGAACATATCTGTCTTTGTACAGATCAATTAGCGATGTACAGCGATCATCGTCGTAATAGTGATCCAGATTACACTTCCAGTCATACCTGCACATGAGTAAAGAAACAAGAACATTTACAAATGTTCGGAAACGTAGATTGGCTATTATTGAATGGAGTTAATTATAAAAGAAATTCAGCTACTCAAACGGCAACTTAAATGTTAAATTTAAATCATACTTTCGTAAATCGCACTTTCAGAACAAGATTAAAGTTTCATTCAGTCTTTAAGTTTTAAAGTTATGATTGCACTGATTTTCTTACATTTTATTATATTTCACTCAAGTTTGCTGAATATTTTATTTTATCTTAACTATTTATCTATTGTGTTGAATGTAAATAAAGGTTTCAGAAAACAGAATTATTATAACAGATTTATGATGCAAATTTTTATTGGATCGGTTTGAAACGGACTTATCAGCAGACTTTTTAATTTCAAGAAGTACTGAATGTACGGATTTTATAAGAATAAAAGGTTTTTAATAGGGATGGCAACGAGTAACCGGTTAACCGAGTACTCGATCGAACGTCCGAATATCGGTTAACAAAAATGATATTCGATTACTCGGAAAAAATATATAATTTCTATTTTTGGCGATTTAGAAAGATTGGTGTATCCAATTAGTTCAGAAATTCGGAGATGTACATGTATCTTCATAAATATCTGTTAAATGCAATCAAAACATCCTTGCAGAGGTGCGAAAATGATATCGTAAATTAACAGTTTGACACGCGCATGGGATTGAACACCTGTGTCGCTTACGTCATTCGGCCTCTTATGATATTTAATAACCTTTAATTGTGTTACAGTTTGTAGCCGAAACTTGTTTTAAGGTAACTGTTTTGAAAACAGCAAAGGGCCGGATTGCTATTATGAATGTTAGATTGTAAAGGTTGTAATTAGACCCGATTAAACGTTTGTTTTTCTTTACTCAGTAATAAAATTTACGCATATAAATCAGGCGCGTAGCTGCCTATACGCGAGTACGCAGCTGAATCCACATTATTTTGACAAAGCTATTCATCTCCATTTTTATGCTAAAATAAATGGATTTTCGTTGGTCAAAAAAGCTCTCCGGAGGCCCCAAAACGCACCAAATTGCACCATTTATTTCAAAATTTTCAGGGGGGGCATGCCCCCTGACCCCCCTAGATTATTTTGAATCCACATTCTTTATAGGCTAGCTACGCGCCTGTAAATCAAGAAATATCATTAACTTTTTTATATCTTGAATAAGTTTTTGCTTAGAAGAAACAGACTTTCATGTGAACTTGTAGATAAGATCATTTTCCTCAAGAAAAACAGAGCCAGTGTTGTTAAATATTGACGCGTAATATAGAAACTGATGTGTAGACCAAAGTACAGCGTAGTGCTGTAACACGTATGCTTGCATGAACGCAAGTTATCAACTGTGTAAAAGATGTTAAGATGAACTCATAGAAAAGTGTTTAATTTTCTTCGAATAAAGACACTGTACTTAGAGAAAAATACGAGAATATTGTTCTTGAAATGTCAAACATTTATTTATAATTATAAAACATACATATATAAATGCTGTCATTGTCGATCTCTCATGTTTATATTTATTATGTATTTGCTAGCTTTATCCATTGCCGCCGATCAGTCTTTATTATTTCAAAAACTGTTATACATGTTTTAAACTTGATATTGCATTAATAAAAACGTTGTAACATATAATGTTGTTTGTTAAATTTGTTTATTGGTTAATTTTAAGTTACCTCCCTTGCAGTCCTATTTATAGTTACGAATTGTATGAATTAAAAAAAGAAAACGAAAGTAGCATGCAGACGGTGTTGATATTGTGTGATAAAACTAAGAAGATCATTGGAAATCATCCGAGTAACCGAGTACTCGATCGGAAAAATTACCGAGTACTCGAGTATTGATTTTGGTATTCGTTGCCATCCCTAGTTTTTAATGAAGATAGCTTTGATTACGAATCAACTACTGTTCAACTTCTGTTATGTGTTGAGCACGTTATCTGTAGATCACGGGTCAAATACACGTGCAAATCTGGTGAGATAAAGTGTTTCATACCAATACGATACTACATGTGACAGGGGTAATTTAATGCCATTTCAATCGGTCTTGCTATGTTGTACAGCCCTATGAACTATATGGATTTTACATAGAATAAAGAAGGGAATCATTTGGTGGTTCCACTCTACGCAGCTGGTAACTTCCCTTTGTAATCTCTTCCGAAAAAAAGAAGGCGATGTCACTGAGAAAGAGAGGTTTCTTTAAAAAGAAGCACATGAAAGGTCTTACAGTGTGCCGTTGAGAATTATGTTATGTGCATTAACGTAATCGAAGTACTCTAGATAATGTACTGAAGAAATAGTAGCGTATTGATTAATAGTAGCAATCTATCTTGTTTCTGAAAGTTTCTCTCTTTCGTTTTGAATATTTCTCCATATCTTATTTCATGTATATCTAACATGCGAATTTTCACCTGTGTCAAAGCCTTCTCTCGGACGCAAGTGACAAATTTAAAATACCTTCACTGCACAAGAATTTGATTTAATTCAGATTCAACGATACTGATTTTTTTTCACCACACCTAGCCAAAGTCATTTCATTTGGAAATTTGTAAAACCTCGCATTCAGATTGTGTTCAAAAGGGTCAGAAAATGTACTTTCGCGTACACTTGCTGTTTGATCATAATTTTTTTAATGCTGGTTTCTGGGCAAATAAACAAAATGGAGCTGATCGTTCTGGTTTTCGGCCTTTTTTCATAAAAAAATAAAATAAAATAAATAAAAACATTTTATTTCGAATCATTGTTGAACAATGGTTTTTAATTACATCACATTTCAACACAAACAAGTTCTGAAAAATACGACCTGTCCATATTAGATGAAGTACCTACACAGTTGATGGTATCAAACATTTAAATAAGGTTGATTAAACATGAAAATTAAATAGGAATGACCACATAACATTCAATGACAAAATAAATACATGTAGGTATAAACTATTTAGGATGAAAATAAATGGGGGGAAAACAAACAAAACAAAACAAAACAAAAAACAAAACTATAAAACTGAGAGAGAGAGAGAGAGATAGAGAGAGAGAGATAGATCTTGTCCAAATGTAAATCAATGTTACGCAAGGTAATCAAATGAGTAACTAGCTTGTTAAGTAAAACGATGAGTCGCTTTGATATAGTGTTGAACTGCAATAATAAACAATTGACCTCTAAAGATAGTTCTGGTATTCCATACAGTAGGCCATGGCAGTTTAGCTGATAAAATATTTGCAAATCATGAAAAAATCTTACACATGGGTGGAAAATAACGAACATTGAAAAAATAATGTTCTTCTTTTTCTCGGCATGAAGTTCGCACCAAGTGCAACTTCGCTGAAATTCATACTTTGAATCTTTGACACAAGCACCCCGATATGGAAAGTAAAAAACTCTAAACGCGTTTAAGCCCTTAAATACATTTGCATAAAATAAGGTAAACTGACGTATAAGGTGCTGGGGGAATTGACAGGCGGTATATAAATTTGAAATATAAATTCAAATATAAATGACTCTTTGATTTTCGTGTGCTACCATCTGATGATGCCCCGCGGGAGCGAAATTATCCCTTGGCGTATTAGCAGATGATAACACATGGAAATCAATCAGTAATCCCAGCAATAGTACGAAATCTCTCGGTTCGAAACTTCCAAAATTGCAGAACCGCAGAGAATCACAGACTTCAAGTCCATACACAAAGATAGCGAGCTTCGATGAGTTATTATCTTCAAAAATACCGCTGATTAGCAGCAATTTTAACTTGAGTCCTGCAAATTATTCACAGAATTTTAGTTCTAAATAAACGATGCTATTTTATGATGAGGACGAGGCCTTGCAGAAAACTTCAAGTTATCTCTTTATGCTTCTAAAGTTATTAAAGAATGTTGTATATATGTATAACAAACTGTAGGACTTTCTTTAACATGAACAATTTGCCCTTCTCATGAATGAAAACAACGGCAAATACCCAAGCAGTCACCTCATGCACAATATGCATATTGCAAAGGTAAAAACGGTGAAAGGCTATTTAGACGAAAATTTTGAAAACATGCTAGATTCGTATTTTAAAGCAGAGCAAGCGTACTCAGCGCTTTGTAGACTGGTTCTAAAGATATTGACATTAAATCTTAAGCTTTAACTTCAGTTTGATGCGCAAATATCGATGGCGCCTGCGACTACCTCAGCACTGTGGAAAGGTGACCTCTCCAATTAGGAGTGGAAAGTTAGGGTTACATCAAAAAATACAACACTGTTTCCATGTCCGGCAATCCAGTACTAAGCGCTTATGTTACAAAAGAAAAGAAAAAAATGTTCATATAACAGTTTTCTATTTTTTTCAGTGGTTTTCGATTGCTCGATGTGAGAAATTATGATAGCTCGTAAACATTTTAAAGGCCAAGAAAATGGAAAAAACACGTTGTGCGAAAATGACACGCTTTCAGTAGCTCTCTTACACTTGGCTATTAATTCAACTCCAAAGAAATAAAATTACAAAAATTTCAACTCAAAGAAAAAAAACCAACTTAATATTCGCAAGTATTTCTAGGTAAAGTGTAATGGAAGTTTATCATATTTGTTGCGGTTGTAGGTCAACACTCAACAATTGATTTCTATTTTTCTAAACTGTTGTTTC
This sequence comes from Cyclina sinensis, assembly GCA_012932295.1. Taxonomy (NCBI): domain Eukaryota; kingdom Metazoa; phylum Mollusca; class Bivalvia; order Venerida; family Veneridae; genus Cyclina; species Cyclina sinensis. The sequence goes on along the minus strand of JAAONU010000001.1, from coordinate 17,950,389 downwards.
CGTGTTACTTGTAGGGAAAAACTGCAACCTTACTCATAGAACAGCCTGTCGGAAAATGCGCCTATCATAACTATTTTAATAACCTTTTATATTGTACTCATAATAATATAAAAAGCAACTCACCACCAAGCTGTTTTGTTCAATAACAATGCAAAATCATCACAGTACAGGTCCTCCCACCAGAGAACCACACCTTTCTTTGTCGAGCCCCAAACCAGCGGCTGAATACAAAGTATGAGCATAAGAATTCGACAAGACATTGTGGAAACAACCGTTTTGAATCCGTCTTTGGCTGCACAGTGAAATTGTGATATATTTATAGCCGCATCCTGTACTGGGACTAGTTGATAATTAAGGAACATCTATCATATGATGAAAAGGTAATGATTTTTTTTTAAATAACTAGCCTTTATCTTAAAACTTCTAAAGATGTTTTCTAAAAGGTATGATGTATAATACCGATTTTTTTCTGTCGACAATCGTTTTCAGGTCGATGGTTTTAAAATGCAAACATGATGAAATGTTCATATCAGGGTGTACAACTGTACATGAACTCAGGTGTTTTTGCGTAAATGTGCAGTACAGTTAATAAGCCAAAAATGAATTTACAGAAAAAAGCGTCTGTAGACGTTAAACATTGTTGGAGAAAGTTTATATAATCATAATTATGCTTAGAGCGTCAGATGACAGCGGAATTATACAAGAAAAGAAGGATGTTTCGTTGAAATGATCAGTCGTTAAACTATATCGACAACCAACATGCAGTTTGATTCTATCCAGTTATGCGTGCAAACATTTCAAGTTTTTTATTAGTTAATATACAAAAAAATGACTCATTGTTATGATTTTTTTTATTTTTTTTATTCCCTTTACTTGCGGTTTCGTGGTACCTTTAAAATCCAATGAAATAATCCTAAATTGTTCTTAGTAAAAATTAAGTGAAATAAACTTTTGATCTTAACGAAAGCAATCACATGTTTCATCTTTGAACTTGTTCCTAAACAGGTCACGTCACCCCCGTTCTTAGATGGAACCTATTGAATTCCGCCCCGATCTTTAACCCTAGAACAGCTTGGTAGAAATTCTACTATAATCGGCAGATAGTTAACTTTCAAAGTCCCTTCTCAACATCATGAAACTAAACACATTCTTCCTAGGATAGATTATAAAATTTCGTCTACTTGAGTAGACGTATTCGTATTAATGTTTATTTGTAGATAATTTGGCATATTTAATGGTGTATGGCGTCTCTGTAGCTTCAGAAACACCCAAACAGACAGTCTTGTGTTCGTTACAAATATGTTTCGAAATGGAAATAAAACACACACTGCTAATGTCTAATTTTCATGTTCAATAACTCCAGTCGAACTGGTATGAATATATGTCAGGAATCATTTAATCTGCTTGAATATATTCAGTTCTTTTTTGGTTCATGGACGCCATGGGGGAAGGAGCAAAACGAGCGACAACCATGGTTACTTGCCCCTGGTTTTCGATTGTAAACTGTTTATTGGGTTTGTATTTGAAAACTTTATAAACTCTTATGACTTCAGATGTGATGTGTAAATAGCAGTCTGAAAATTACCATAATGGTCTGTAGTTCCTAGGGCTAGAGACTATCCTTAATATGTAGTAGCCAGGTGTTACTTCTGTTAACGTCTTAGAGATACACTGCTCCTTTCCGTGTATAACAGGATATCGTACTGATACAGCAATACATTATTGTCAAGATTCATATCTAATATCGGTAACACAAAAGATGCTAACTGCAAAACAGAAACTCATTAACGTTTATCAATAAGCCAAACACTCTGCATTTTATTCTTCTTCTTATTATAATTATTTGCAACTGCATTTGCCACAAAGTACTTTAGGAACAAGGATGGCATCAGTAAAATACGCATATTAAGTTATTATTACACCTTGTTAAACAGATTCCATACTGTTTGGTTCTAAGCATAATTATGTTAAGGCCAGACCCTAATCCTGAGGTCATGTGCACTGATACTTTAATTGAATCCGCTAATTCTGTGAATCTTTTATGCTTAGACCTAAACAATATGGATTCAGCTTTACAAAGGTGTAATAATAACTTACTGTCAATCAGCCACAGACTAACAAGTTCAAGATATTTAGTTACTCTTTAAAACCACAACTCATGCACTTACCAGACACATGTATGCCTGAATCATCAGCATAAAGCAGAAGTTTATTTTTTACAACTTCTGACATGTCATATACATGAATTAAAAATAAAAGAGGTTCAAGTATGGACCCCTATGGGACTCCGCTCGTGACAGAAGCACATGTGAAATATGTACCAACACATCAACTTACTTTTGTATATCTGAAAGGTATGACCTGAACCATCTTAAGATGTCGTTACCCAAACCTGACGACTGGGGTTTCATATGGAGGATAGAGTGGTCCACAGAGTCGAAAGCCTTCAGTAGATCTACAAGTATCATGCCTTCAACATTACGTGTATCCATCTCAAGCTTAATAAACTACGAATATGAGACAAATTAAACATGTGTCTGTTGAGAAGCTACTTCTGAAACCTGACTGGACTTTGTACAGTAACCCTTTTTCTTTAAGATGGGACTCAACCAAGTCGCTAAACATAAAATCACATGAATTGGATATTTAATGTATAAACAAATTTGAACAGAAATGCAGAGCACCTTCTCAGTGTGAAAACAAACATATACCAATTTGAAAGCAATAATGCAGCAAAGGTTCTAACAAAACCTTGGCAGGGGCTTATTTCTACGATGTCACTTAGATTATCTGTAGGTTTGACAGGAAGTGCGTCTGCGCGCTAGTCAGTTAATGTTTACCTTACTCAGATCTATACTGTTATTAAAACTTTTCTGTTAATCATTTTTGTTGAAAGTATAAAAGTAGCCTATAGAATTATTGTTAAAATGTGCTTTTTGAAGCACTGCATGGAACCTGGCCTTACAGTTGTATTTGTTACATGAAATTTTTACTTTAAACCTTGAGAAAGTCGAAAAAATGTTTTTGCAAAGAAAACTTTCACGCGTCTCGGAATATTATGCTTTGATTTCGATGAGTAACTTTTAAATTGATAAAGCTTGATCAAGTAATGTTTGCCAAATTAGCTTAGACTGGTTTGATTAAAAATAGTTCGCGTTTTGAAAATTTACATTTGTTAATGTTTAATTTACTTCTTTCAATACAGGCAATTACTGCATTTTGTCGGTCTTTAACACAGTCCTTACAGAGATGATACTAGATAGGGATGGGAGCGAATATTGAATCTCTATTCGATTTCAAATAACGAAGCTAGTTTTCTTTCAAAATTCAAGTAAAAATTACAAAATTTGCTTTCCTATTATATCAAACGATTTATTGACAGTAAGGAAAATCCACACACTGAGATTTGGCGAAATATACTTGCATATGGTACAGTAAGTTTTGAGATTTGTGAAGTTAGCGGCCTAGTTTAAGATAAACATAAATTATGATAAATTTTAAGTTTAGGCCGCCAGGCTTCGAAAAGTTAAAAAAAATCAAAGCTAGTTCTTGTTGATATTTTACTTAATCATCAACTGAAACGTAATTTACAAAGAGTACATGGGAGTAAATGTACAAAGAGATTCCGAGTCGTCTTTGCAGATAAGCTAGAACTTTGTTAAATAATTTATTTATAAAAATAAAAGCTAAATCATGTCGATAACTTTCTTATACACCCCTGCAATTTACATTATATGCTGAAAAATAGATTTCAATCCGTTTTTAAGATCAACCTAAATTGTGATGAAGGCAGCAATCTTTACGCCGCTAGGCCGCCAGGCCGCTAACTTCACGCCGCCAGGCCGCTAACTTCACGCCGCCAGGCCTCTAGGCCGCTAGGCCGCTAACTTCACGCCGCCAGGCCGCTAGGCCGCTAACTTCACAAATCTTAAGTTTTGTCTAATTCGTCATTTTCGTGCAGGCACTTCTCATCAAACGCTATCGCAAAAAGGAACACATCTTACCCTTTAAAGACATTTAGCCGTTAGTTTTTATTTGTAATCATGTCTAGTATATATATAACCATAAAAGGCCAGTTTTGGTTCCATCAGTAATTATTTGTATAAGTTGTATAAGTTTATAAAACAACAGAATCACATATTTAATCATTAATTTTAGTTTGCGTTAAAGTTTAGTTTCAGTCTCGTAGAGTTTCCATCATATTGTCTTTCTCGGCTGATTAAGGCCTAAGTCTTCATCTGTCCGTCTCTGTGTCTGTCCGTATGTCAGTGTGTGTCTCTTCCGTCCGTCTCCTCTCTCTCTCTCTCACCCTCCCTCTCGCTCTCTCTCTCTCTTTCTCTCAACATCGGTGCCTCGGTAAATACAGTTTAATTATAACGTACCGGACACGACCGACGTATTCAAAGTGGACTTGATAAAAGCAGTGGGTGTCGTTGTTGAGTCATATGCAACGGATTTGTCTCTAAATTACCAGTCTAAAGAAATTATCAAAAACTTTCTGCAAACCATGTCAACTTGTCAGACAAATTTTGAATGGGAATATTTAGGCTCGCTATTCTGGCCTCGTTACGTGAAATCTGGGTCATGTTCTAGCGGCTAGTCGTGCTCCTGGCCTACTGGGATGCTTTGTCAAGCGTCTGGGATCAGGGCATCAATTAAGGCCCTGCTGAGATTAAAACCTCACGCCCGTTACACTGGAGGTGTAAAAGACGTACAGGATCGGCAAAAAACACGAAAAGTACACGAAATCTAGGATAAGTAATAAAACCATCGGGCCTAGGAACAAACGAACTGTGAAACCTGGTGGTATGGCTAAGGAAATAAACATAACACTTAAATGTAGATGGACGAAAATTTCATACAAAATGACAGCTTCTTGTGCCTGGTCTTGTTAGTGTACATGTAGAATCCTGTCAAACGACGAGAAAGTAATTGATAAACTGCTGACAACTTTATATAGATCTACACAATTTCTTCTGCTTTCTACTCGGATTCGAATACACTTGGGTGTTACCTTTTTGAAGTAGTTGGCGAGGAATAGGGCACTCCCAGTCCGGATAAAGTTGGTTCGAAATCAACCACGGGTGAGGTTCTTTAGTGAACTTCTGCATTCCACGCTTTCAGCGAGAATACCAGTTTGAATCCGTCATCGAGCGGGATTGATAAAACTGCAAGAACTTCATCCCCGTTCGATGTAAAATAACTATATTAAAACTGGATACAATTTGTCTGAAATTGTAAATTTAGAAAAGATTCGAAAGATTTTTAAAAAAGGTCTATACACGTAGATTTAAATTAACATAAAAAGCGGATTTTCTGCAGCGTAAATTATTGTGAATTTAATTGATTTGCTTTAGTGTATGAAAATACGCAGTCTGATAATAATTGATATATTTTGTCGTTTTCTTTTTGGTTTCCAAATTAGAAATTCATTAAACCTATTTGAATAAAATATTAATTCATTTATTTTCTACACTTACCTTAAGTCAAAAAAGTTGTAACGACAGATAGCGATTTTTTAAAAATAAAGATGTCATATGAAAGAACTATCAAAAAGGAAATGTTAAGATTATTTGTACACTTACCAGCCTCAGTGTATATTTTCACCATATAAAATGTGAATTCGGTGATGGTAAAAAGTGGGCGAAATGCGTATTTTGAAGATTTTTAATTACGTGAAGGAGCTGCAGACCATTATATAATTACTATATTTATAATAAGCAAATGACAACTTTTATTCAGATTTAGTTTTGGTTTGAATTCGCTGGAGTTTAACGTCATTTAAACAGTCACAGTCATATTAGGCGAGTAGTTTACCTAATTTTCAAAGTTTAGTATACCGCCGTTTTTAAAAACGACTAATTACTCCATTCTAAGCAAAAAGAATAAATCAAGTTTCTTTCCTTGCAGTACTGATGGGATAAGGGAAATAACTCTAAGCGCTTTAAGAGAAGAAGATTTTAAAATTTTATTTCCCTATGTTTGTCTATATAAAACCAGCTGGGCCAATTTTGACCCGAGGGACATAATTTGAGCACACGAGGAAGAAGTCTGCTAGGCAATTCTGCATACCAAATATATAAGCTGTAGGCCTTTGTGGTTTCAGACAAGAAGATTTTAAACGTTTTTTCCTATATTTGTCTATATAAAATCGGGTGACCCTGGGGAGGGGCCAATTTTAATCCAAGGGACATAATTTGAGCACACGAGGAAGAAGTCTGCTAGACAATGCTGCATACCAAATATCTAAGCTGTAGGCCTTGTGTTTTCAAAGAAGAAGATTTTTAAAGTTTTTTTTTTCCTCTATATGTCTATGTGAAAACACGAAAACCCGGAGTCGGGCCAATTTTGACTCCAGGGTATAATTTGAACGATATTGGTACAGGTTTACTAGACAATGCTACAAACCAAATATCTAAGGTGTAAGTCTTGTGGTTTCTGACAAGATTTTTTTAAGCTTCCCCTTTATATTGTCTATGTAAAATAAAGTGATCCCTGGGTAGTGCGGGTCAAATATAGACCATGAGGCATGATTTGAAAAAAATCCTGGTAGAGGTCCACTGGACAATGCTTCATACCAAAAATCTAAACTCTAAGCTTTGCGGGCTTCAGACAAGGAGATTTAAAGAGTTTTTCCTAGATAGGTATATGCATCGGTGAACGTCTGAAATCCAGAAAATCTTGAAACTTAAACTGGGGGATCAGAGGGCCTCCGGAAGTTCCTTGATTTCCGAAGGGGTTTGATGCACCCCTGGAAAGAAAATGTACTCAGTGCAAACCTTTTAAGTAAGAAAAAATACTAACAAGAATGACTTTTTCATATATCAAATACGCTTTTGTTATATTTTTTTCCACTTCTGTTGACTAGAAGATCCCTGTGCAGCTCTCTTTCTGCACACATTTGTGGCTTTCCTGTGCTGACCTGTTTTTCAGTTTTGTTAGTTTTGTTATACGTTTGGCTTTCTCTATTGTCAAATTGGCAATCGACTCACTAATTAAGTTTCTATTCTTTGAAATAGTTTGACACAGTTGAAATAGATGCTTTCTCAAGAGCCAGCTGATCCCTTGAAAGGCGCTTGAAAGCACACGCATCACGGAACAGTTGAATGCCAGTGTAATGAAGTAAAGTGACTCCAATAGATCTAGAGTAATGACACCCGGTCTTTATTCTACAGAAAAAGTCATCCCTTTTCCATAAAAGAAAAGGAAAAAAAAAAAAAAAGAAATAATGCCCTACTTAGTAATTACACACATGTAATGTAAACAAAAGGAATGGTTATATTATATTACAAACAACATTTGTCATGTGAAAAATCATACTACATGTATTGAACTTCACGAGATGAGAACTACCAAGTCGTAGAACCTAAACACAAAATATTATCAAATGTAAATAAACAGTTGATCTTTTTCGGTCCAGAGAAATCCCCTGAAAAGTCATACATCAGGGTACTGAAAGTTCTGAGTTTAAAGTAATGCACTGACATTTCGTTTCTCTCAAAGTTGAATTTTATCGTTTCTTTGTATATTTTCAATAATCACTTACTGCACGGGAGTGTGTGGGCCAATTACAACATCGATGTAAATGAGGCCCTACTAGTGATTGGGGAACAATAGTTTCCATTTTACAGATATATGCGTTTGTATAATTCAATTACATGTAGTTTATAAATTCGAGAAAACATTTGTTTTCGACTGTAATTCATTTAAGTACTTTAGAAAGTAAGAAACAAAGCACCCGAGACAAATAAACTATACTGTTTTTTCTTCTTCTTCTTCCACTTATGAGACATTCCATATCTCCTTTATGCCTGATCCGTATACATGTGCGTACATGATTACGTCCGCAGCCTTACTAGTGATGAGCTATTCTATTCTGTCTATCCGTAAAAGCCAATTGAACTGACAACGTTAGACTTTTAATCTCTAAAAAATACATACTGTCTGAAAAAGGATCCATGTCTAGAATAAACCTGTAGAAAACGACAGACATAAATCATTAACTTTCTTTCTTATGGCCTGACATATTTCTGTATGAAAAATTGGAAAATGCAAGAATATCATGTAAGAGCAATATATACTCGGAAACGACGCGCTATACGGAATTCTACCAATGATTTTTTGTTGTTGTGCAATTTCAAGCGGAAGCGCATGCGCACATGCATCACGTAACAGTGGAATGCCAGTGTAATGAGGTAAAGTGACTCCAATAGATCTAGAGTAATAACCCCCGGTCTTTATTCTACAGAAAAAGTGATCCCTTTTCCATAAACGAAAAAGAAAAAAGCCCGCCCTAGTCTGTAAAATACCGTCACATCCACCTGGTCACTCACAGCCTATTAACTACTACAATCGTAACAATTCCACTGTTGTTGTTATTGTAACTATTGCTGCTGCTGGTTCTGCTACTAGTAGTACTTATAAATTATAGCAAACTATGTTTCCTTTTTTAAAGAAATCTGAGGAAACCTCGTTTAACGTGCACGTTATATATAAAATAGTTTGATCAATTTATAGATATAATGTTGTTGTTTTAAATGCTTTTTGATATAAAGGCAGAAAATAGTTGTTAAAATTTATTTGTTCCAGATAAAAGAAAGAATAAACAGCTTTCAAAAAGATAAGCCCAAATAAGTGATATGACACAGGTATGGCTGTTGAGATAAGTTAAGAAAATGGTCGAGCGCACTGCTCTTGAAAGAACAAAGTATTTCATCTCCCCCGTCATAATGGTATGAAAATGTTTCGAAAATATCTGGCATGCACAATGCGCATTAGAAAATCCACTTAATCCATGTACAAACTGCCTAAAGCATTCATCTTTTATGTTTGAGGTTTTTTCAAGTTGCTGATATTGAAATTGTTTATCATTTCAATTTTCTCTGTGGGAAGTAGGGTGTGAGCAACGGCGGATATAGAAATTCTGGCTGCGGGGCCCGATCCCAATTCGAAGAGGCCGACCGATTTTAGGAGGACAAATGCAATATTTCAGGGAATTTTGGAACATCTACGAGGATTCGGACTAGCCTGACCCCAAAACCACCGAAAATCAAGGTGTGCATTCACGAGAAACGAACAGCAGGTGCAATGGTCACGATACTTCGCGGGCTCGAAATACTATGACTAGGGGGTCAGTTTAAAAACTGAGTCACAAGTATGTTATGATTATGTTTTAATCGATATGTTATTTGCTAATAATAAAAGATCAGGCAATTGAACGAAAGTTAAAGGGCATGCTTATTTTTCCTCTGACAGTTCTCTGACAGTTCACTGCTTGCCAGGTCGCATGCAGTCTAGAAGTCTTGGAGAACTGTCGAAGGAAAAATGCGCATGCCCTTTAACATTAAAAGTCAAAAATAACAAAAGCTTTTTATTTCATAAATTTCACTTATGCCTTCGTCGTATCTAAGTACTGCATAATAGTTTTAAAAATCGAGCACCTGAATTTCAGTTCAAGAAAAATCACCGCACATTCAGACAGTAACGATTGTCTTTAAAGGGATATCCGAAGTGAATCGCTGATATAATGTCTTATATCCTGAGAAAATTTTCGTTTCTAATAAATTGTTTTCCATCCATAAATCATCTGTAAACATCCCTCTATACGTAGGAACTACATGTACTTCAATGCCTTCAGTTACCTGTTGTACTTAGAATTTTGGACTTCATCTTCACATTCGATTTATTACTTGAATATCATTCTTATTTATTTATACAAGTCATTTTTTTCCACTCCCTGTATTCGTAGAGTGGGTAGTCAATTTTTTGACCCACTTTGGATATTCTCTGTAAAATAATATTCGCTTCTTTTTGACCAGTTTAAACACGCCAGTCGAGGAATGGTTGCAAAAAGTTTGGATAAATAAAAGATAAATAAATAAATAAATAAATAAATAATAAAGAAGCAGATAAAGCGGATAAAACCTTTCGCTCATGAGAGTAACCGAAATTATTTTCATGAAATCACTGAAAGCCGTAATATTACTCACGGAATGCACGGACTTCTTGTGAAAAAAAGCACGGACTTTGTCAATAGTACGATACTTGTGAATTCATAATTATAATTTTGTAAATCGTTTTGCTCGCGAAAACATTTTTTGTAAATAACAAAATGGTATTCAAAGGAATTGAATAGCCATGGAAAACATGTAAATTATGCTGTGGTCATTTCAACTACTCTTACAATAAGGGTTGCAATTATTATTAAATGGGCGCTAAAGGGGATTTAACATGAGAACTGTTCTTATAAAATCGGTTTATCATAATTATCAGAGATACATACACATGTGGGTTTTGCTATATCTAACAATATAGGAGGCTTGCTCAAAATTATTTTTGCAAAGTCTTTATCACATAAACGATATATCTGACAGTGTATTTCATTAGTGCTTTGGTATTCTTTCGAACATATATTCAGATATATATCAGAAAATACATAACTACCTTGAAAATCAAGAACAACCATGTGGAAATGCAAACAATGAGTAAACAAATAAATCAATAAAAAATAAAAGGACTTTGAGTTCCACAGATTTTTTTAAGTATATGGTTGATTGAAAGTAAATGATGTTTTCCTGAACTTAATTAACTGAAGACATGATTCAAGTAAGAATTGTCTGGTCAAAGAAATACAATGTGCTATTCACCTATTTTGCTAATTTATCACCGATACTCTTGTCAGATGGCAAGCTCCACCTGATCGTTTTACTTAATGTTTTGGCATAGAACAGGAAGTGTCTGAGTTCAAGAGGTATCTCTGGTTCGTTCACATGCTAAGCAGACAGCACTGATACACGGTGCACTTCCAAAAGACGGTTAACTTTGTAACTAAACCGCCATTACGTCATCACCGATATACTCCGAAAATCACCTCAGTTTGAATTATTACGAAGACTTGATGGAACTTCTTTCAATAGGCTATTTTCTGTAATATGGGCGCATGATATTCTGGATTTTTGGTGTATGCTTGAGCGTTATTACCCACGAGTTAACTCTAAGTAGAATTCCGATGACAGTCGATTTGAAACGATTAGAGGTCAAACCTAAAATCCCTTAAATTTCAATCTAGCGCTCATTACCCATACAATTGATGCCATGTCTCACTATCGAAATACTGGAAATAGACATCAGCAACTATTTTTAAAATTAAATTTCTTAAAATATAGATATTTTCTTTCAATTCATGCACATCTACTTTTTAATATCATGTTTGTGCTTTTGAATCGTGAATAATGGTGTTATTATAAACGCCGAATAAGCACCTTCAGTGCTTTGATTCGTTTTTTTTCTGCGGATACGTGTTTTTCCTTTTGTTTCTTCCAACATATCTTTAAAAACACCGACCTGATGACGAAAAAGTAACCAAAATTTATCATTCTAATTTAAATGGTTTCTGTAAAACTATATAATGTCGTTCAATAAGAGTTGGCCTGAAGAATTTAACAAAAACAACTTATTGGTCTAAACTGGGTCCAAATATTAGGACCCATGTCCAAACCACAATGTCCGCGGCTGATATGAGACTAACAGCAGTATTATTTTGCAAGGTTCTCGTAGCTGCTATAACTTATATACATAAGAATTTCTAGAAAATACTAAAACTTCAATAAGTCTCAGCAATGATAATGTATTTCAGCGGCCAAAAAAGGTAAAGAACTTTTGTAAAGTACAAATTAACATAACTGCAGCAGTGTTCTCCTTAAGTTTATCTGCAATTGACAGATTTTTGCCAATGCCCCTTTGAGGGAATGACTTGGAGCTTGTTTTCCAATCAGAAATTACAAGTGTAATCATGTTATTTGCCTGTTTAAAAACCAGGGAACAATATTTCAAATACAAAAAGAATTATGTCTTAGCTCTGTTGTCGTTCCATACGCTTAAATTAAGCAGAACAACTTTCTTACAAAACTATTTTGAAACGACCCCTTTAGGTGTTTTCTTTTTTGAAAGAGCGCCTCATTTGTCCCCTTTCTCTGGGGCCTCAGCTGACCTTGCAAAGTTAGATGTATCAGTATTGACATGCTGATCTTTTTAGCGCCGCCCATTCAGCTTTCGGAACACTACGGCAACCCAATCGTAAAACTTCGGGTATTTCCGTATGGTTAGTAAAATGCATAGCATAAAGGCCGAGGTGATAAGATTGTACGGCAACCGTCGCACTTTGTACGAAGTAGGCGGAAATAGCCGAGTGGTTACGATCATAACTTGCACGAGGGTCTGAGGTGAACATATGTAAATTTCTTTCACGCTTGTTTGTTCGCTCACTATAAAAAGGTCAGTTCTGGAATTTCAGTCATGAGCTTTTTTTCTGATAGCATTCTTTAGTTTGTTTACTATGTTAACTACGTAATGGTGGAACCGCTTTGGATTTTGAATGAAGGTAAGTTGGTTTATTACCTTACACTGTTTTCTTTTTTAAAATTATATTGAGGTGAGTTATTCTGATATTTGTCCGCTTCTTCGTCAATGATTTTTTGAAATTCAAATTGAGGCAAAAAGTTATGCAGTGCTTTTGCCATTTTTGGAGAAACTGAAAACAAAGTTGAAAAAAAATTTGTCTGTGACATTTTATTTCTATTCACGTAGTCAGTTCTTTTCAAAATCTGCTTAAATTTTTATTGCCAGTTTGCTTTCTTAAATTCAGAGTTTTTGTTTTCAGTTTTCTTATTTACCCTAGATTACTTGGACTCTTGTCAGACTTAGACTTATGTAAAAATGCTATGCATACAACAGCCAGGTTTCACTCCAAATGGTGATTCTTCTATTTTCAGAGTGAAATAGTACTTTGACCAGTTTGAGAAAGTACCAGTGATGTTTACCTGTAAACAAGGGTTCAGTGACAAGAGAACAGCCCTGTATGCTGAACTGATTTGTTGTAAGCACAGAAATTCCAGTTCCCTTGCCAAGAAGTGTAGTAAAAATTGTCAAAAGAGGGGTAAGTAAAATAGCCATTTTCATTTAATTTACTTGAGGTTAGGCTAGTCCAATCTAATATACTTGAAGGCAAACAGACTTTCACAGAATTATACAGATTCGTGCTTTTTACATTTCAGCGGTCCTGTCAGCTTGAACGAGTTCTTGAAACCTAATATTTCTGAATACCATTAAGACTAAGCAGAAGCAATCATTCTGATTTTGTTTGCTGTAATATTGTCAGAGGAGGTTTAGTACTGGCTTTTTGTCCAGGAAAACTGCCAAACTGTGCTCTTGTTACTGAAATACTGACTCAAACTGAAATGACTGAACTAGCTTTAGTCCAAATACTGTACATCCAAGGACAAAAAACTATTTTTTAAAGTTGATAAAATTTGTACATCTAAAGAGTGCATCTTTATGTTTTAGCTCACCTGGGCACAAATTGCTCATGGTAAGCTTTTGTGATCAGTCATTTTCCGTCATTGTTTATTGTTGGTCAATCTTTTCTGCATCGTCCATCAGCAACTAAAATAAGGCATAGCTGTTGATTGCAAATATCATTTTAGACCACATTTTTATAACATTGTGTAGCTGTCTGTCTGTCTGGAGTGTAACTCAAAAACCATAAATGAAGGTATTTACTTCAAGACATTGAGAGTAAGTGCAGTGCACAAGAACCATATCATTCATCTTGTCTACATGTCCAGGGTATAACTCTAAAACTATTGATGGCAATTAATTAAAATTGGGCACATTGTCAAAGTGAAGTGAAGTGTTTAAGAACTACGACTCTAAATGCCCCCATTTTAGAATTAGTTCCCTTTATCATTTCTGTAAATGTAATAATGCTTGTTCAGAGCATAATTCTAAAATTATACAAGGAATTTAGTTGATATTAAAGAAATTGATAGTGTATAAATGAAGTGCATTGTTGAATAAATATAATTCTGCATTCATTTTTCAGTCATCTCCCTTTATTTTTAATGCTTGTGCTGAGCATAACTCTGAAAGTATTCAACAGGTTTAGTTGATATAATACATGTTGATAGAGGGCAAATAAAAGTTATCAAAGAACTAACTCTACCATGCCAATTAAAAAAAGAAATAACCTCCCTTTGTTATCTGTATAGTTTATTCAGATAAATAAAGCTGTTGATTGTATATGCTTGATATTCGAAACAATGATTGAAAGTGCAGTGTTTAAAAATTATAACACTGCCATGCCCATTTTTTAATTAACTCCCTTTATTATTTTTTATTATGCTTATTCAGAGAATATTTTAAAAACTGTTGAAGGTATATGCTTGATAATCAAAACAATCCTTGAAAATAGTGTTTAAAAATAGTAACACTACCTGGCCATGTTCATAAATTATCTTCCTTTTTAAATATATTTTATAATGGGTATCCCTTGCATAACTCCAACAGTTTTCAAGGAATTTAGTTGATATGATACATGTTAATAGAGGACAAATAGAAGAAGTGTAGTATCAAAGAACTATAGCTCTACCATGCCACTTAAAAAAATTCTCACACTTCATAATTTTTCATTATGTTTACTTAAGAGAACAACTTAGAAACTGTTGAATGTATATGCCTGATGTTCAAAACGATGATTGAAAGTGGTGTTTAAACATCATTAAACCACTGGCCATAAGCCTATTTTAAATTAGTGCTACTGTGGGAAGCATCCAACAGTTCTGCCAATTGTCTTGTTCAAATTATATCCTAGTGGCTAGTTTTTGCCACACCCTGAGGGTCATGTGTTACAAGAAACACATTTTTATAAAAAATAGTCTGAGATTGTTACATTAAAAACCTAGCTGGTCAAAAGCAAAATAGCCTAGAACTTGGATATTTTATGTGAATTTTTTTCTTTTTGAAGACATCCCCTGTATCAAGACTGTTCAAATTTATGTTTTAAATGTATACTCAACCCTGGGTCACATGTTTAGACTTATTTAAGAAATGCCTGAAAAGAAAAGGACTTAATAGAGTTTGTAGCATCTTTTTACTGACTCTATAAAATTATCTAAATCATATATCCTGGTTTCACTATTTCTTAAAGTTTGAAAAGCTTATCAAAAACCAAACAGTCTGTCTGTCTTTGTGTTGTATTATCTCTGAAACTGTAAGAGCTATATTGATGGTGTTTCATAGAAATGTCATATTGTGCCCAACTTTTTCTTGATCACTCTGTAACTTTGACATTCATGTTTAAGTTTTATTCAACAAAAAATGCTTAAGCTCTATTAGGTTTTGCATGGCCACACTGTGTGCTGTTGCACTTAAAGACAAATATTCTGCATCTGTAGATTTTGTTTTCTGTCTCTTGCAGTGTTGCAATAAATAAAAAAAAACATACATTTGTATGTGAATCCTAGCATGAAGTTTTATTTAAGCAAAGAAATGTCCTCCTTTGACATATATATACAGATATACACATAACAGATCATATGCCCCAAGGTGCATAAGAATTGATGTTTTTTTGTGGAGGATGGGAGTCTAGCACTGGTCCTTCCAGGAAGTCAGGTTATGTAATGTGCTACCCTGACAGGACTTTAGACTATTTACTTCATCTTTGTATGGAAACTGACTATGAATAAATATTGTATTGTGTATTGTATTATAGGTAGAATATACTTGCTATGGCAATAAGACTGAAAAATTCAAAAGTCTTCTTATTTAAAACCATCATGCCTAGAGCTTTGAAATAAGGAAGTTAGCATTTTGTAGTAGAAATTGTTCAGAATATGTCCCTTGGATCTCTGCTGGCCACACCAGAAGTTCACGCTTTATAAGAAATGTATAAGAAAAAGCATCTTTTATGAATTTGAATGGAATCCTGGAATTGAATCTTGGAACTGAATCAAAAGCAAAATAATGATGCAGAATTGAGGACCGAAACTTCTCCTGGTCACATTATAGCAATGCTTATCACACTGTCGTTATATTTACAGTTCTCATGAAAATAGATTACAAATTACCATTTAGTTGATACCTTCTATTTTATTTTGAAACTGGATACAAAGAATAGGACATGTTATTTATCATGTAATAAGAAAGTGCTATTCTGCCATGTATGACAAAATACAAGATCTGAAACCTTGTTATTAAATATATAATTTACTTACTTTTACATGTATCTTCCAGTTGATTTTAAGTAAATCACTATTACAAAATAACTATCTGTTTAAACAAATTTTAGTCAAGTATGCTTTGAAGTTTATTATCCAAATCATGCATACAGTTCTTTTATACATTCTTTGCACTAATGAATTTTTCATTCCCAGAATAATTAAAATGCTCCTTGGAAATGTTATACTTGATGATTGTTGACCTTGCAACTGTCACATATTCTGAAAAAAAATTAAGTATCATTTTATTACAAAGAAACCTCATTGTATATAAATGCAGTAGAATTTATTGTACTGTATTCTCTGGCCAGTGACAACAGCTAATATAATTTGGACAATTCTACATCTATATTTAGAATATATCATGACAAATTACTATAGCTAATATGTTCAAAAATGAATGATATTGAGCCCAGAAATATTTTTTTCACTTATTTTCAGCTTAATTACCAAATTTCTACATTGCAGCAGAAAACTGTGGTACCTCAGTCTTTTTTTGTTTTTTGTTGGCAGTTTCAAAATCAACTCTTGAAATGTAAATTCTAAATCACAGTACTTTTCAGAAAGCTCAAAAATAACAATTCAAACAAAGTGTATTCCTTAAAACTGCTTCTTTATTAAATTGAGAAGTGTGAGGCAAGTATATTCTTTTCTTATAGATTCTGAAACTTTGAAGACTTATACTATACTATCATACATAATTTGATTAAACTGCAGTCATCATCTGTTTAAATGACATGAGAAAGGAATTGTTGGTTTACTTTTTCATGGATGGTCATCTGCAAAACTTCTGTAATGTTCAGATTACATTGTTGTGAAATATTTTCCCATCTCAATTCGAGGAGTAAATTGCTATCTGAAGCTTATCAAGGTTAATCAATGTGTAAGTAATCTTGGTTTTTCAGGTTAACAATCGCTCCTGATGTGCTCTTAGAATGTTACACTAATTTATCTTGAATAATTACATTGAATATTTTTGAGTAGGAGTCATTTAACATCAACTTGCTAAATAATAAATTTGCAAACTGACACATGTTATGAGAACAAATATGCCAAAAAACAGATAAACTGTTGCTTAATTACATTTTAAGAATTTAAACCTGTCAGATTTAAGAGAAATTATGCTGGAAAACTTGATAAATTATATTTTATTATACCAATATTCGAATCCAGAAATCTTATTTGAATATACATAAGGAATGCCAATATTCAAATACTCTTATTTGTTGACATCCCAAAATTTAATATATATATATAGGATAAGGTTTTTAAGTGTTCATCGTCCTGTAACAAGTCACTTTCCATCAAATAAAACTGCAGCTGACATCAATAAGGAATCCAGTGTCTATATGTCTGCTAGGTGAAGATGTAAAGAAGCACTTATTTTTTCTTCAAGTCAGCCTAGTATGATACGTTTCTTTAAATAAATTTTATTTCAAACAGGAACAGAAAACAAGGGTATGTAACTACTTTCCATCTCTCTTCTCTCCTTCATAAATGGGTAGGTTAAGTCAGGCTGACTTGAAGTGTTATCATTTTCTTCCTTTTTTCTTCATTTTCGCATTCCTGAAGTAAACGCTTTTTCCACAAGGTCATTTGCTATACACTAATTTCCTTGTATTTTCTCTTTTCATCTCGAGTCGGAGCTGGCGAAGCTGGTGCAGCTGCTGAAGAGTCAACAGTTCCTGAGAGAAAAGGTAAGCAACTGTGGTCCTTCCTGGATTTTTTTCTTCAAGCCGGCCGCTCTCTAAGTCAATCTCTTTTCATTAAGCATTTCAAGGATTTTATGTTAATTTGTACCGTTTCTCTAAGTAAATCGCTTTTTCAGTAAGCATTTCAAGGATTTTAATGTTAAGCTGTTCCATATTTTAAGTATTTCATTTTGATGCTGTCGTAATTCAGTCTCGAGATAAATAAATGTTTATTTCTGCGTTTTCTTAGTCGAATTTCACTCATTTATTTTTACGTTTTCTCTTTTCATGTGATGTGCCCACCGAGCGCCTGCTTCCAAGTGGATGTTGAAACAGAAAACAAGGGCAAGTAACTCCTTTCTATCTCTCTTAACTCTCCTTCTTAAATGGTTAGGTTACGTTAGGTAAGGTTAGGTTAAGTTAGGTCTGGCTGGCTTGAAAAGTTTTCTTTTTTTTCCCCCTTTTTTTGTTCATTTCGCATTCCTGTAGTAAACGCTTTTTACACAAGGTCATTTGCTATACACTAAATTGCTTATATTTTCTCTTTTCATCTCGAGTTGGAGCTGGCGAAGCTGGTACGGCTGCTGAAGAGTCAACAGTTCCTGAGAGGAAAGGTAAGCAACTGTGGTCCTTCCTGGACTTTTTTCTTCAAGCCGGCCGCTCTCTAAGTCAATCTCTTTTCATTAAACATTTAAAGGATTTTATGTTAATTTGTAAAGTTTCTCTAAGTAAATCGCTTTTCCAGAAAGCATTTCAAGGATTTTAATGTTAATCTGTTCCGTATTTTAGGTATTTCATCTTGATGCTGTCATAATTCACAGTCTCGAGATAAATAAATGTTTATTTCTGTGTTTTCTTAGTCAAATTTCACTCATTCTTTTTTGCGTTTTCTCTTTTCATGTGATGTGCCCACCGAGCGCCTGCTTCCAAGTGGTTGGTGAAACAGAAAACAAGGGCAAGTAACTCCTTTCCATCTCTCTTCTCTCCTTCTTAAATGGTTAGGTTACGTTGGGTAAGGTTAGGTTAAGTTAGGTCTGGCTGGCTTGAAGAGTTTTCTTTTTTCCTCTCCTTTTTTTGTTCATTTCGCATTCCTGAAGTAAACGCTTTTTCCAAAAGGTCATTTGCTATACACTACATTCCTTGTATTTTCTCTTTTCATCTCGAGTCGGAGCTGGCGAAGCTGGTGCGGCTGCTGAAGAGTCAACAGTTCCTGAGAGAAAAGGTAAGCAACTGTGGTCCTTCCTGGACTTTTTTCTTCAAGCTGGCCGCTCTCATAGTCAATCTCTTTTCATTAATCATTTCAAGGATTTTATGTTAATTTGAAAGGTCTTCTAAGTAAATCGCTTTTTCAGTAAGCATTTCAAGGATTTTAATGTTAATCTGTTCCGTATTTTAAGTATTTCATCTTGATACTGTCGTAATTCAGTCTCGAGATAAATAAATGTTTATTTCTGCGTTTTCTTAGTCGAATTTCACTCATTCCTTTATGCGTTTCTCTTTTCATGTGATGTGCCCACCGAGCGCCTGCTTCCAAGTGGATGGTGAAACAGAAAACAAGGGCTAGTAACTCGTTTCAATCTCTCTTAAATCTCCTTCTTAAATGGTTAGGATACGTTGGGTAATGTTAGGTTAAGTTAGGTCTGGCTGGCTTGAAAAGTTTTCTTTTTTCCCCTCCTTTTTTTGTTCATTTGGCATTCCTGAAGTAAACGCTTTTTCCACAAGGTCATTTGCTATACACTACATTCCTTGTATTTTCTCTTTTCATCTCGAGTCGGAGCTGGCGAAGCTGGTGCGGCTGCTGAAGAGTCAACAGTTCCTGAGATAAAAGGTAAGCAACTGTGGTCCTTCCTGGACTTTTTTCTTCAAGCCGGCCGCTCTCTAAGTCAATCTCTTTTCATTAAGCATTTCAAGGATTTTATGTTAATTTGTACCGTTTCTCTAAGTAAATCACTTTTTCAGTAAGCATTTCAAGGATTTTAATGTTAATCTGTTCTGTATTTTAAGTATTTCATCTTGATGCTGTCGTAATTCACAGTCTCGAGATAAATAAATGTTTATTTCTGCGTTTTCTTAGTCGAATTTCACTCATTCTTTTTTGCGTTTTCTCTTTTCATGTGATGTGCCCACCGAGCGGCTGCTTCCAAGTGGATGGTGAAACAGAAAACAAGGGCAAGTAACTCCTTTCAATCTCTCTTAACTCTCCTTCTTAAATGGTTAGGTTACGTTGGGTAAGGTTAGGTTAAGTTAGGTCTGGCTGGCTTGAAGAGTTTTCTTTCCCCCCCCCCTTTTTTTGTTCATTTCGCATTCCTGAAGTAAACGCTTTTTCCACAAGGTCATTTGCTATACACTACATTCCTTGTATTTTCTCTTTTCATCTCGAGCCGGAGCTGGCGAAGCTGGTTCGGCTGCTGAAGAGTCAACAGTTCCTGAGAGAAAAGGTAAGCAACTGTGGTCCTTCCTAGACTTTTTTCTTCAAGCCGGCCGCTCTCTAAGTCAATCTCTTTTCATTAAGCATTTCAAGGATTTTATGTTAATTTGTACCGTTTCTCTAAGTAAATCCCTTTTCCAGTAAGCTTTTCAAGGATTTTAATGTTAATCTGTTCCGCATTTTAAGTATTTCATCTTGATGCTGTCATAATTCACAGTCTCGAGATAAATAAATGTTTATTTCTGCGTTTTCTTAGTCGGATTTCACTCATTCTTTTTTTGCGTTTTCTCTTTTCATGTGATGTGCCCACCGAGCGCCTGGTTCCAAGTGCATGGTGAAACAGAAAACAAGGGCAAGTAACTCCTTTCCATCTCTCTTAACTCTCCTTCTTAAATGGTTAGGTTACGTTAGGTAAGGTTAGGTTAAGTTAGGTCTGGCTGGCTTGAAGAGTTTTCTTTTTTCCCCTCCTTTTTTTGTTCATTTCGCATTCCTGAAGTAAACGCTTTTTCCACAAGGTCATTTGCTATACACTACATTCCTTGTATTTTCTCTTTTCATCTCGAGTCGGAGCTGGCGAAGGTGGTGCGGCTGCTGAAGAGTCAACAGTTCCTGAGAGAAAAGGTAAGCAACTGTGGTCCTTCCTGGACTTTTTTCTTCAAGCTGGCCGCTCTCTAAGTCAATCTCTTTTCATTAAGCATTTCAAGGATTTTATGTTAATTTGAACGGTCTTTTAAGTAAATCGCTTTTTCAGTAAGCATTTCAAGGATTTTAATGTTAATCTGTTCCGTATTTTAAGTATTTTATCTTGATGCTGTCGTAATTCACAGTCTCGAGATAAATAAATGTTTATTTCTGCGTTTTCTTAGTCGAATTTCACCCATTCTTTTTTGCGTTTTCTCTTTTCATGTGATGTGCCCACCGAGCGCCTGCTTCCAAGTGGATGGTGAAACAGAAAACAAGGGCAAGTAACTCCTTTCCATCTCTCTTAACTCTCCTTCTTAAATGGTTAGGTAAGGTTAGGTTAAGTTAGGTCTGGCTAGCTTGAAGAGTTTTCTTTTTTTCCCCCCCTTTTTTTTGTTCATTTCGCATTTCTGAAGTAAACGCTTTTTCCACAAGGTCATTTGCTATACACTACATTCCTTGTATTTTCTCTTTTCATCTCGAGTCGGAGCTGGCGAGGGTGGTGCGGCTGCTGAAGAGTCAACAGTTCCTGAGAGAAAAGGTAAGCAACTGTGGTCCTTCCTGGACTCTTTCTTTAAGCCGGCCGCTCTCTAAGTAAATGCTTTTTCAGTAAGCATTTCAAGGATTTTAATGTTAATCTGTTCCGTATTTTAAGTATTTCATCTTGATGCTGTCGTAATTCACAGTCTCGAGATAAATAAATGTTTATATCTCCGTTTTATTAGTCGAATTTCACTCATTCTTTTTTTGGGTTTTCTCTTTTCATGTGATGTGCCCACCGAGCGCCTGCTTCCAAGTGGACTGTAAAACAGAAAACAAGGGCAAGTAACTCCTTTCCATCTCTCTTTACTCTCCTTCTTAAATGGTTAGGTTACGTTAGGTAAGGTTAGGTTAAGTTTGGTCTGGCTGGCTTGAAGAGTTTTTTTTTTTCCCCCTTTTTTTTGTTCATTTCGCATTCCTGAAGTAAACGCTTTTTCCACAAGGTCATTTGCTATACACTACATTCCTTGTATTTTCTCTTTTCATCTCGAGTTGGAGCTGGCGAAGCTGGTGCGGCTGCTGAAGAGTCAATAGTTCCCTGAGAGAAAAGGTAAGCAACTGTGGTCCTTCCTGGACTCTTTCTTCAAGCTGGCCGCTGTCTAAGTCAATCTCTTTTCATTAAGCATTTCAAGGATTTTATGTTAATTTGTACCGTTTCTCTAAGTAAATCGCTTTTTCAGTAAGCATTTCACGGATTTTAATGTTAATCTGTTCCGCATTTTAAGTATTTCATCTTGATGCTGTCGTAATTCACAGTCTCGAGATAAATAAATGTTTATTTCTGCGTTTTCTTAGTCGAATTTCACTCATTCTTTATTGCGTTTTTTCTTTTCATGTGATGTGCCCACCAAGCGCCTGCTTCCAAGTGGATGGTGAAACAGAAAACAAGGGCAAGTAACTCCTTTCCATCTCTCTTAACTCTCCTTCTTAAATGGTTAGGTAAGGTTAGGTTAAGTTAGGTCTGGCTGGCTTGATGAGTTTTCATTTTTTTTCCACTTTTTTTTGTTCATTTCGCATTTCTGAAGTAAACGCTTTTTCCACAAG
This sequence comes from Cyclina sinensis, assembly GCA_012932295.1. Lineage (NCBI taxonomy): Eukaryota > Metazoa > Mollusca > Bivalvia > Venerida > Veneridae > Cyclina > Cyclina sinensis. The sequence goes on along the minus strand of JAAONU010000001.1, from coordinate 17,927,953 downwards.
GTCATTTGCTATACACTACATTCCTTGTATTTTCTCTTTTCATCTCGAGTCGGAGCTGGCAAAGGTGGTGCGGCTGCTGAAGAGTCAACAGTTCCTGAGAGAAAAGGTAAGCAACTGTGGTCCTTCCTGGACTCTTTCTTCAAGCTGGCCGCTCTCTAAGTCAATCTCTTTTCATTAAGCATTTCAAGGATTTTATGTTAATTTTTACCGTTTCTCTAAGTAAATCGCTTTTTCAGTAAGCATTTCACGGATTTTAATGTTAATCTGTTCCGCATTTTAAGTATTTCATCTTGATGCTGTCGTAATTCACAGTATCGAGATAAATAAATGTTTATTTCTGCGTTTTCTTAGTCGAATTTCACTCATTCTTTTTTGCGTTTTCTCTTTTCCTGTGATGTGCCCACCGAGCGCCTGCTTCCAAGTGGATGGTGAAACAGAAAACAAGGGCAAGTAACTCCTTTCCATCTCTCTTAACTCTCCTTCTTAAATGGTTAGGTTACGTTAGGTAAGGTTAGGTTAAGTTAGGTCTGGCTGGCTTGAAGAGTTTTCTTTTTTTTTCCCCCTTTTTTTTGTTCATTTCGCATTCCTCAAGTAAACGCTTTTTCCACAAGGTCATTTGCTATACACTAAATTCCTTGTATTTTCTCTTTTCATCTAGAGTCGGAGCTGGCGAAGCTGGTGCGGCTGCTGAGAGGTCAACAGTTCCTGAGAGAAAAGGTAAGCAACTGTGGTCCTTCCTGGACTTTTTTCTTCAAGCCGGCCTCTCTCTAAGTCAATCTCTTTTCATTAAGCATTTCAAGGATTTAATGTTAATTTGTACCGTTTCTTTAAGTAAATCGCTTTTTCAGAAACAATTTCAAGGATTTTAATGTTAATCTGTTCCGCATTTTAAGTATTTCATCTTGATGCTGTCGTAATTCACAGTCTCGAGATAAATAAATGTTTATTTCTGCGTTTTCTTAGTCGAATTTCACTCATTCTTTTTTGCGTTTTCTCTTTTCATGTGATGTGCCCACCGAGCGCCTGCTTCCAAGTGGATGGTGAAACAGAAAACAAGGGCAAGTAACTCCTTTCCATCTCTCTTAACTCTCCTTCTTAAATGGTTAGGTAAGGTTAGGTTAAGTTAGGTCTGGCTGGCTTGAAGAGTTTTCATTTTTTTTTCCACTTTTTTTTGTTCATTTCGCATTTCTGAAGTAAACGCTTTTTCCACAAGGTCATTTGCTATACACTACATTCCTTGTATTTTCTCTTTTCATCTCGAGTCGGAGCTGGCGAAGGTGGTGCGGCTGCTGAAGAGTCAACAGTTCCTGAGAGAAAAGGTAAGCAACTGTGGTCCTTCCTGGACTCTTTATTCAAGCTGGCCGCTCTCTAAGTCAATCTCTTTTCATTAAGCATTTCAAGGATTTTATGTTAATTTTTACCGTTTCTCTAAGTAAATTACTTTTTCAGTTAACATTTCACGGATTTTAATGTTAATCTGTTCCGCATTTTAAGTATTTCATCTTGATGCTGTCGTAATTCACAGTATCGAGATAAATAAATGTTTATTTCTGCGTTTTCTTAGTCGAATTTCACTCATTCTTTTTTGCGTTTTCTCTTTTCCTGTGATGTGCCCACCGAGCGCCTGCTTCCAAGTGGATGGTGAAACAGAAAACAAGGGCAAGTAACTCCTTTCCATCTCTCTTAACTCTCCTTCTTAAATGGTTAGGTTACGTTAGGTAAGGTTAGGTTAAGTTAGGTCTGGCTGGCTTGAAGAGTTTTCTTTTTTTCCCCCCTTTTTTTTGTTCATTTCGCATTCCTGAAGTAAACGCTTTTTCCACAAGGTCATTTGCTATACACTAAATTCCTTGTATTTTCTCTTTTCATCTCGAGTCGGAGCTGGCGAAGCTGGTGCGGCTGCTGAGAGGTCAACAGTTCCTGAGAGAAAAGGTAAGCAACTGTGGTCCTTCCTGGACTTTTTTCTTCAAGCCGGCCGCTCTCTAAGTCAATCTCTTTTCATTAAGCATTTCAAGGATTTTATGTTAATTTGTACCGTTTCTCTAAGTAAATCGCTTTTTCAGAAACCATTTCAAGGATTTTAATGTTAATCTGTTCCGCATTTTAAGTATTTCATCTTGATGCTGTCGTAATTCACAGTCTCGAGATAAATAAATGTTTATTTCTGCGTTTTCTTAGTCGAATTTCACTCATTCTTTTTTGCGTTTTCTCTTTTCATGTGATGTGCCCACCGAGCGCCTGCTTCCAAGTGGATGGTGAAACAGAAAACAAGGGCAAGTAACTCCTTTCCATCTCTCTTAACTCTCCTTCTTAAATGGTAAGGTAAGGTTAGGTTAAGTTAGGTCTGGCTAGCTTGAAGAGTTTTCATTTTTTTTCCACTTTTTTTTGTTCATTTCGCAATTCTGAAGTAAACGCTTTTTCCACAAGGTCATTTGCTATAAACTACATTCCTTGTATTTTCTCTTTTCATCTCGAGTCGGAGCTGGCAAAGGTGGTGCGGCTGCTGAAGAGTCAACAGTTCCTGAGAGAAAAGGTAAGCAACTGTGGTCCTTCCTGGACTCTTTATTCAAGCTGGCCGCTCTCTAAGTCAATCTCTTTTCATTAAGCATTTCAAGGATTTTATGTTAATTTTTACCGTTTCTCTAAGTAAATTGCTTTTTCAGTAAGCATTTCACGGATTTTAATGTTAATCTGTTCCGCATTTTAAGTATTTCATCTTGATGCTGTCGTAATTCACAGTATCGAGATAAATAAATGTTTATTTCTGCGTTTTCTTAGTCGAATTTCACTCATTCTTTTTTGCGTTTTCTCTTTTCCTGTGATGTGCCCACCGAGCGCCTGCTTCCAAGTGGATGGTGAAACAGAAAACAAGGGCAAGTAACTCCTTTCCATCTCTCTTAACTCTCCTTCTTAAATGGTTAGGTTACGTTAGGTAAGGTTAGGTTAAGTTAGGTATGGCTGGCTTGAAGAGTTTTCTTTTTTTTCCCCCTTTTTTTTGTTCATTTCGCATTCCTGAAGTAAACACTTTTTCCACAAGGTCATTTGCTATACACTAAATTCCTTGTATTTTCTCTTTTCATCTCGAGTCGGAGCTGGCGAAGCTGGTGCGGCTGCTGAGAGGTCAACAGTTCCTGAGAGAAAAGGTAAGCAACTGTGGTCCTTCCTGGACTTTTTTCTTCAAGCCGGCCGCTCTCTAAGTCAATCTCTTTTCATTAAGCATTTCAAGGATTTTATGTTAATTTGTACCGTTTCTCTAAGTAAATCGCTTTTTCAGTAAGCATTTCAAGGATTTTAATGTTAATCTGTTCCGCATTTTAAGTATTTCATCTTGATGCTGTCGTAATTCACAGTCTCGAGATAAATGTTTATTTCTGCGTTTTCTTAGTCGAATTTCACTCATTCTTTTTTGCGTTTTCTCTTTTCATGTGATGTGCCCACCGAGCGCCTGCTTCCAAGTGGATGGTGAAACAGAAAACAAGGGCAAGTAACTCCTTTCCATCTCTCTTAACTCTCCTTCTTAAATGGTTAGGTTACGTTAGGTAAGGTTAGGTTAAGATAGGTCTGGCTGGCTTGAAGAGTTTTCTTTTTTTTTCCCCTTTTTTTGTTCATTTTGCATTTCTGAAGTAAACGCTTTTTCCACAAGGTCATTTGCTATACACTACATTCCTTGTATTTTCTCTTTTTATCTCGAGTCGGAGCTGGCGAAGCTGGTGCGGCTGCTGAAGAGTCAATAGTTCCTGAGAGAAAAGGTAAGCAACTGTGGTCCTTCCTGGACTTTTTTCTTCAAGCCGGCCGCTCTCTAAGTCAATCTCTTTTCATAAAGCATTTCAAAGATTTTATGTTAATTTGTACCGTTTCTCTAAGTAAATCGCTTTTTCAGAAAGCATTTCAAGGATTTTAATGTTAATCTGTTCCGTATTTTAAGTATTTCATCTTGATGCTGTCGTAATTCACAGTATCGAGATAAATAAATGTTTATTTCTGCGTTTTCTTAGTCGAATTTCACTCATTCATTTTTGCGTTTTCTCTTTTCATGTGATGTGCCCACCGAGCGCCTGCTTCCAAGTGAATGGTGAATCAGAAAACAAGGGCAAGTAACTCCTTTCCATCTCTCTTAACTCTCCTTCTTAAATGGTTAGGTTACGTTGGGTAAGGTTACGTTAAGTTAGGTCTGGCTGGCTTGAAGTGTTTTCTGTTTCCCCCCCCCCCCCCTTTTTTTGTTCATTTCACATTCCTGAAGTAAACGCTTTTTCCACAAGGTCATTTTCTATACACTACATTTCTTGTATTTTCTCTTTTCATCTCGAGTCGGAGCTGGCGAAGCTTGTGCGGCTGCTGAAGCGTCAACAGTTCCTGAGAGAAAAGGTAAGCAACTGTGGTCCTTCCTGGACATTTTTCTTCAAGCTGGCCGCTCTCTAAGTCAATCTCTTTTCATTAAGCATTTCAAGGATTTTATGTTGATTTTTACCGTTTCTCTTAGTAAATTGCTTTTTCAGTAAGCATTTCACGGATTTTAATGTTAATCTGTTCCGCATTTTAAGTATTTCATCTTGATGCTGTCGTAATTCACAGTCTCGAGATAAATAAATGTTTATTTCTGCGTTTTCTTAGTCGAATTTCACTCATTCTTTTTTGCGTTTTCTCTTTTCATGTGATGTGCCCACCGAGCGCCTGCTTCCAAGTGGATGGTGAAACAGAAAACAAGGGCAAGTAACTCCTTTCCATCTCTCTTAACTCTTCTTCTTAAATGGTTAGGTAAGGTTAGGTTAAGTTAGGTCTGGCTGGCTTGAAGAGTTTTCATTTTTTTTCCACTTTTTTTTGTTCATTTCGCATTTCTGAAGTGAACGCTTTTTCCACAAGGTCATTTGCTATACACTACATTCCTTGTATTTTCTCTTTTCATCTCGAGTCGGAGCTGGCAAAGGTGGTGCGGCTGCTGAAGAGTCAACAGTTCCTGAGAGAAAAGGTAAGCAACTGTGGTCCTTCCTGGACTCTTTATTCAAGCTGGCCGCTCTCTAAGTCAATCTCTTTTCATTAAGCATTTCAAGGATTTTATGTTAATTTTTACCGTTTCTCTAAGTAAATTGCTTTTTCAGTAAGCATTTCACGGATTTTAATGTAAATCTGTTCCGTATTTTAAGTATTTCATCTTGATGCTGTCGTAATTCACAGTATCGAGATAAATAAATGTTTATTTCTGCGTTTTCTTAGTCGAATTTCACTCATTCTTTTTTGCGTTTTCTCTTTTCCTGTGATGTGCCCACCGAGCGCCTGCTTCCAAGTGGATGGTGAAACAGAAAACAAGGGCAAGTAACTCCTTTCCATCTCTCTTAACTCTCCTTCTTAAATGGTTAGGTAAGGTTAGGTAAAGTTAGGTATGGCTGGCTTGAAGAGTTTTCATTTTTTTCCCCCTTTTTTTTGTTCATTTCGCATTTCTGAAGTAAACGCTTTTTCCACAAGGTCATTTGCTATACACTACATTCCTTGTATTTTCTCTTTTCATCTCGAGTCGGAGCTGGCAAAGGTGGTGCGGCTGCTGAAGAGTCAACAGTTCCTGAGAGAAAAGGTAAGCAACTGTGGTCCTTCCTGGACTCTTTATTCAAGCTGGCCGCTCTCTAAGTCAATCTCTTTTCATTAAGCATTTCAAGGATTTTATGTTAATTTTTACCGTTTCTCTAAGTAAATTGCTTTTTCAGTAAGCATTTCACGGATTTTAATGTTAATCTGTTCCGCATTTTAAGTATTTCATCTTGATGCTGTCGTAATTCACAGTCTCGAGATAAATAAATGTTTATTTCTCCGTTTTCTTAGTCGAATTTCACTCATTCTTTTTTGCGTTTTCTCTTTTCATGAGATGTGCCCACTGAGCGCCTGCTTCCAAGTGGATGGTGAAACAGAAAACAAAGGGCAAGTAACTCCTTTCCATCTCTCTTAACTCTCCTTTTTAAATGGTTAGGTTAGTTAGGTAAGGTTAGGTTAAGTTAGGTCTGGCTGGCTTGAAGAGTTTTCTTTTTTTTAACCCCCTTTTTTTGTTCATTTCGCATTCCTGAGAAAAACGCTTTTTCCACAAGGTCATTTGCTATAAACTACATTCCTTGTATTTTCTCTTTTTATCTTGAGTCTGAGCTGGCGAAGCTGGTGTGGCTGCTGAAGAGTCAACAGTTCCTGAGAGAAAAGGTGAGCAACTGTGGTCCTTCCTGGACTTTTTTCTTCAAGCCGGCCGCTCTCTAAGTCAATCTCTTTTCATAAGCATTTCAAGGATTTTATGTTAATTTGTACCGTTTCTCTAAGTAAATCGCTTTTTCAGTAAGCATTTCAAGGATTTCAATGTTAATCCGTTCCGTATTTTAAGTATTTCATCTTGATGCTGTCGTAATTCAGTCTTGAGATAAATAAATGTTTATTTCTGCGTTTTCTTAGTCGAATTTCACTCATTCTTTTTTGCGTTTTCTCTTTTCATGTGATGTGCCCACCAAGCGCCTGCTTCCAAGTGGATGGTGAAACCAAATTGAGATTCTAAGCATTGATACAGAGTGCTGTTTGCTCGACTTTAATTTATTCCTAATTTGTGTGTGCCAAGATGCATTCAGATAAAACAGCATAATTGATAAACAATATCTTAGTGTAACATTCAAGAACAGCATCATGTAGTGTCTGTTCCAAGATTGTGTTTGAGCAAGATCTGGAATAAGTTGTATTTAGATAACTTAGGCAGTTTATGTTGAAAGAAAAAAAAAGAATAAAACTTGAAGATTTCTTGGAATAAAAGATGAACAATGAAGAAGTAATTTTCTATTAATCCATCCAGTCCTTTGTAAATGGAAAGCCCCTCTTGAAAAAAATGTCTTACTTATTATCATTTAATGCTTGGAATGATTTTTTTAAATTCAATGTCAACAAAAACTGTCACTGTAAGATGACAATGCCCCTGAAGTGGTGCTTTGACTTTGGGCTGAAGACGAGTCATTCAAGGGTCAAGGTCAAATAAATATAGGTCAGTGGAAAAGTCTTGTCCAAAAGGTTGTTGTGTCCAAGTATGAAGTAAATCCACTTACTAATAAAAAGGTTATGGTCAATGTTCAAGTTTTCAGACGGACTGACTGACGGACAGTTCAAAAACTATATGCCTCCCTTCGAGGGCATAAAAAAAGCAACATGAAAGAACATTACATAGAGGATATTTGTTTGTTTTTGTGGAAGATGAGAATTTATTTCATCGAGTGAACACCATATGTGATATTTTCACGAGTGTTCACGAGATGAAATAAATTCCCATCTTCCACTAAAAAACAAACAAATTTTCTTTTTATTTTATGCCAACACGTCAAAAATGGGGTTTTTTTTATGATATTTTTAATCAGGGCCTTCAATAAATTCCCCATGGAGAGCCCCAAATCAGTTAATGCGTACTTTGGTTACTCCGCACAAAAAAAGTGCAGACAATCTCCAATACATATGATAACTTTACTTCTGCTAAAATTAACTGAATACACTTTCATCAAATAATATTTATTTTTGTCTACACAGTTTATCAATATTTATTGAATTTTGCCATACATACTTTAATTATAAAAGCGGATTAATACTCAATATTCAATAGTTCGGGCACAAACATGTATTATCAAAATGGTAATTAACTGATTCAAAACAGTGTATTATCACTTTTATCTCACTGATATTTCCCTATATTTCATTGGTAGGCATAAAATAAAATGTATTATAAGGCCACAATTCATTGATCCACAGCATGACTCTTAAATCTTAATACAATAGGTTTTACCTACAAACATTACCATATGCTCTTTAGTTATATACTTGTTTCTGGTGAAAATATAACCACTTCTTTGTTAAATCATGCAAATATGAGTGGTCATGGATCCATTTATGATCAACTGGTTTAAAAACCACTTGGCCAACAGCTTTGGTGGAATACTGAAACAGGCCTTTTCTATTTACATGTCTATTCTTAGTGAAATACATCAAGCCATTATTTAAGGCGACAGGGAAACACTAAGGGGGCAAGGGTCCAACAGATGACAACTTGAACATCCAAGTCACATAGGCATTTAGTTTCATTGGACTACAACCTGAATACAAAATGATTTTATGGAATTGCAGTGAAATCGGCCACAAAAAAGTCAAATCGGCTCCAAGTCAGATCAGCCTCAAATCAAATTGGCCTCAGTTTTTTAAGTAAATTGTTTAGGTATAACTCTTTTCAGTTCACCCTACAAAGCATTCGAATGAAACAGCAGAACATTTTCATTTATTTATATATCATTTTATTAATCAATTATAATATTATATAATTAATCGCTTTGATCTTGTGTCGTGGATTAAATCACCTTGCAGGTGCTGGTACTGTTTCATGACACAGTTAATAAACAATACTCAATCAGCACCTATATAAATGAGATGATTATATTTCTGCACTCTAAATACTGCTGCTTTGATCTTATGTCGTGCATTAAGCACCCTGGCGTGCAATTCTATTGTGACATTTCATGAGTAATAAAGATAAAGTTCAGTAAAATTAACTCCACCAATCACGTCAAATCAAAACAGTATCACAATCATAATAAAAATCACCTTTTTAATTTTGAAATTGTTTGTGCATTTATTCATTTAAATACCTTTGATAAATTATAGCACATTTAAAATACAATAAGAAACATTCTTTTAACTTGAGGATTTTTTTAGTTGTCAAGTCACGTGGATTACACACTAAAAAAATTGTTAGTAACAATTATCACTTACATTAAAGCTAACTTGATTTAACAGTAAATTGTTTTTGTTTTGTAACGTTGATAATCAAACAGAAAATATTGTGCATTTGTAATATCATGTTAATAACAATTTTCACTAACATTAAAGCTGATTTTTATTTAACTATTTAAACACAATTATATCTTACTTATCTTCCTTATAAAAAGTTATTTTTTCGGCCGATTTGACTAGTAAAAAATGCAATGAGGATGATCTGACTTTTTAAGGGGCTGGTTCGACATGGGGCCGATTATTTCGACTTGCTTGCACTTTATGTCACAGATCACAAAATGCTAGTATCAACATGCCCATACTATTTTAACACTGTTTAACTACTGTACTCAAACCCGCCAAGTTCCAAGAGTCGTGAAAATTCATGATATTTGGCG